>JAOWBW010002869.1:0-49844 GCA_026119855.1 Campanula takesimana | reverse complement strand
AAATAAATCATATTTCCTTCACATAATACAAAAATACACTATTTTTCCAACACTAAAAAATACGCCAATCTCCCTCAGCCCCAGATGATCAATCCTCTTCTTCCCTGTCTTATCGATAGACAGATACTGCAACATAATGAACAAAAGCTTGTTAGAAATCGTATAATTTCTGCTTCAGCAAAATGTGGGGCAAACGACCAATTTATGCAACGTAGTGTCCGATTTATATCAATTAATGCAACGTAGTAGCGAATTCTTACATTGTGAAACGTACTTGAAGTAGTTGTATCAAATAATGCAAAATTCGAACAATTTGACAAACGTACTTGAAGTACGTTGTATCAATTAATGCAACGTAATAGAGGCTAAAAGTTATTACGTTGCATTATTTGATACACAATAAGCAAGCACGTTGTCTATTTTCAAAAGTAAGTACTACGTTGCATTAATTGACTTTTAACACCCGATACGTTGCATATTTTAGTGATTTTCTCGCAAAATGTGCTGTAAGTCTACTTGAAAATAGCCTCGTTTGACTTTATATAAGTGAACTTTGACCAAACATCAATGTCAATCAAATCATCCCAATGAAATTCTAAAAGTTGTTGATAAATCACTTGATGATTTATTAATTAAAATTTTTAGAATTCCACTGGGATAATTAGATTGACATTAATATTTGATCAAAATTCACTTGCATTGACCATCAAATACCAAATGAAATTATATTTTTGTGGAATATATTTTTCAACATTTTCTTTTGAGAAATTCATACCCTTCCGTAAAGGTCTTGGCAAGTTGTGCACCAGCAGGAAAAGCTATATCCATCAGCTGCTTCAATAGCCTCTTCAGTTGAGAGGGGACAAAACAGCTTGAACTCTTTGTTGCAGTGAGTGCACCTATACATTTGATCCTTGTTTTTTTCCAACCTGAAAACTTCGAATACCTGCAAATAAGGTTAGAACTTACCCGCCAGAAAAAAAAAAAAAAAAAAAATATCACAACTTTACAAGAGAGGGAAATTTCTTAATTGTTGTAGAGGAGAAGGATGTCAAGTGTCAACATCGTGCGAAATGTAAAATAGAAGAATCTGTAACAGCCAGTATATGCAAGGAGCAACAGATATGAGTTATTGGATTGATGGGTATCAAGGCTGAGATTTTTAATTAGAAATAATATGACGAAGCTAAATAACTTCTTTCTTCACATCTTTTCTGTCATGATTACATACGACAATTCATGTTAGCCAACCAAAATCATTTTGGGACTAAGGCTTTGCTCCGAGTAAATATTGAATTGGAGGATAATAGTTCAATTTACTTTAAAATCCAGTTACCAACTTCAACAATTATAGTACTCAACTCCATCTTCGAGATAATTAAAATATACTCCCTCCGTCCCACTCGAATTATGACATATTTCATTTTGGGTGTCCCATTCGAATTAGGACAACCAAAAATAGAAGTGTTTTATTTAATGGGACCCACATTCACACTCACAACAACTTTTCACTCATTATTCTCTACCCCACTTTATCTCTCCTACTTTATTTTTCATACTCACAACACTTATTCTACCAACACTTTTTCCTTAATCCCCATGCCTAACCCAAAAAATCATAATTCGGATGGGACGGAGGGAGTATACCTCATCGAGCTGGTCATCTTTGAATCTGCTCTTCAATTTGTAGTAATTCAGACAGTCATGTTTTCCACTCTTGGCTTGTCCTGTTATGAGCATCCTCCCCTCGTTTTTAGCTTCTTTTATCTGATCCTCGATACAAGGACTTTCATCCTCGATACAAGGACTTTCATCCTCGATAAAAGGACTGCATACCACTCAAATAAAGTGTTAGATAGCTTTTGTTAGAAATACATACAAAGTAATTTACTTATTATGACTATATAGTAATTTCCATCTCACCGACAGGCTATCATCGTGGTATCTATCCCAGCAACCCTCAATAGTCTAGCCAAGCCTACAACCTGAGTAATAAGTTTGAAATAGTCAGATTAAAAAGTAATTTACTTATTATGACTATATAGTAATCATCAGTTAAAAGAGAATTACAAACAGCATAGGCGACCAATTACCATAGCACCGCACAAAAACTTAGGCCGTCCGTCACCATGCAAGGAACAATCCCATGGCAGTGGACCTTTAGATACCGGTTGAGCAGAAGAAGACTGTCCTATATTTTTCATTTCTGATTTTTTAGGCTTTCTATCAGATTCATTCAACATTATATTCATGCGATAATTTCTCACAATCAGCGAGAGGATGTCGTCCATGGGATATGGTTTTTATAGATGACTCCGAAGTTGGCAATAGTTGATCAGTGACGTCGCAAGACAAATTTCCTACAATAACTAAACCAAGTGCAAAGATCACAAGCGGAAAGAAAATCTGATACTCCCTACGTACCAAAATGATCTTCACGTTTGACTATTTAAAAAAATGGCAAATGAGAAGATCATTTTGGGACGGAGGGAGTACCAAATTATAAGAACAGGTTATTTTTAATGTTCACGAGCTTTAAGCTTATTGAAGCATTGTATCACCGTTGCATACGATGAAACTTGTATGAAGGTGATAGAAATTTTGACTATGATAAATTTTGTTATGCACAAAGTCATTTTGTTTACTTTCTATCCCAACATTTAAGCTTCATAATGTACAAACCATTCCATATTTGTTTTGTTACACAAGCTTTTTGAGTTGATCAAAAAGTAAATGCAATACAAACCTTTATCAAGGACTTCGGCCTGGAAGACATTAAATATCTCAATCAAACAATATGCGTCTATAGCTGCATAATCCTTTTGCTCTTTTGTAATAGGGCGAATTGACCAATCACTGCATTGTTGTTCCTACAAGAATACTTACAGCATAATTACTCAATATCTCTAGAAAGGAAAGGCTAATCAATAATCTGAAATACAAAAAGGATAATGGACACAAACCTTTGAAAGAGAAACGGTAAGAATTTCTTCGCAAATATCCTTCAACTTCATGATTTGCTCTGATAGTGGTTGTTGTCGCAAGGAACGTATATGATTGTATATCTTAAAAATATCCATGTGCGGATCCACCTACCCCAAGTGAAACATAAAAACTTATGCTTTAAAAGAGAGGACCTAAATGATAACTACCAATAATATGCAGCTTACAAATATGTCCCAAGTAAGATTGGTACTAGTATTAAGACAACAAATTCTCAAGTCTTATATTCACATATAAATCAACAACTATTGCAGTCTGAACCGGAGGCACATCTGGATCGCCGGGGAGTGGAATTATGTGCTTTTCTTGAGGAGGAGAATGATAGGCAAGAATTAAGAAAGAAAGGGAACACCATTTACGAGCAGGTGAAAAATGGGGAACATAATTTAGCTGCAGATTGGAAAATGGCACAAGTACGTCTCCTTTCAAACAAACTGTCAACTTACAATGTACTTACAACAACAACAACTACAACAAAGCCTTAGTCCCAAAATAAATTGGGTCGACTAACATGAATCTTCGTATGTCATCATGAAAGAATAGATGTATGAATTTTTTTTTTTTTTAAAGAAATACTCCCTCCGTTTCATGTGAATTGAGACCAAAATTTTTGGAACACAAACCAAGGAAAAGTAAGAGAGAGAAATATGGGGATGAGGTGTTTGTGAGTGTGAAAAATTAAATAGGAGAGAGAATGAGTGGGAGGAATAGTAAGAGCATCCACAATGGGAGGTTTTTTAGAGCTTTTTATTTCTATGAAAAAGCTCCTTAAAGCTTTTTCCCATTGTGAGAAAGCTAAAAAGCTCCTTCCTAAAAACCAACTCCTTCCACAAAGAGCTTTCTTCAAGAGCTCTTTACATTAATTTTCACCACTTTCCCATGTTTATCTATTATTTTATTAATTATTTGTAGTATTTAATTGGTTAATGGTAATTTTAATGTTGAATGTGGGGGCACAAAAAAGTTAGTGAAAAGCTCGATCATTGTAGAAAAACCTTTGTCTTTTTATTTGTTGACTTGGATATGATGTGGCATATTGGAATCACAAAAAAACTCTTTGAAAGAGCTCTACTATTGTGGACGCTCTAAGTTGATTGGTGTATGTGAGTGTAAAAGTAAAGTAGGAGAGAGAATGAGTTAGAGAAATAATAAAGATTCTTTGCCATTTTGGACAGTCTCAATTGATGTGGAACAGACGAAAAAGGAAATAAGTTTCAATTCACATGAAACGGAAGGAGTAGGTGGGAAGAAAAAATTAAAAATGAAAAGAAAAGAAGAAAAAAATACTAGTGATTTTTTAAAAAAAAAAAATCAGCCCCCATCATCCACACGAATTTTTGCCCTCACTCCCGTCCAAAATAACTGTCTTTTTTTGCATTTCCACAACTCTTAAGAAATGTAATAATTATCATGACTTAGTGACAAAAGTTCAAACTTTACCCTTATTAAGTGTGCAACTTTCTTACATTAATGTCTCACACTAAGATAATTAATAAAAAAGAACAAGTTTCAATGCAAGGATAAGAGAGACATTTAGCTCAAAAGTGACAATTATTTTGGACCAAAATTTTGGTCCAAAAGTGACAGTTATTTTAGACCGGAGGGAGTAACAGTCACCTTCAGTGGCGGACCCAGGATTTTTTCTCAAGGGGGCAAAATGGGCAAAGTCTAATATATTAGACTAATACCCAAAATTCTTTAAAAAAAAAAAAAAAAAAACTAAATGTTTGTAAAGAGAATTCCAAGATTATAAATGAATTTTGTCACCTAATTTTACAAAAAGTTATGTCACCTAAAATAAAATTTGGACATAGGGACAGAGTATAGTATTACTTACCAGTCGAAGCCAGAATCCCAGTCCGCCAACTGGTACTGAAACGTAGAGGATAGGTACGTAAAGTCTTGTTTGAATCGAAAACCTAGCTTCAAGATTGTGTCCGATTCAAACATGCCTTTCAATAGCTTGTGAATCACCGGGATTGAAGTGGGATCGACCTTCAACAGGTCGAGCAGGAAAACGACCGAGTTGGAATTCGTGGTGTTGGATAGGCAGGCGATTTGGAGGAGGGAGATGTAGGGGAAGTTGGGATGAGAAGTTCCACGGTCCTGCGGCTTCCATTCGGCGTCGATTCCGACGACGGAGGTATGACTCAGTGTGGATTTCAGGAGATGAAACTCCGGCGAGACGGCGGAGGTAATTGTATAGATATCGATCACCTTCCCGTTGAATTCGGCCTGTTCCATGTTGGACAGACAAACAGAGTGGTTCGATTCTGACATGGGGAAGAATATGGAATTGGAGATTGGGCCGACAAACTGAAACAGGGGAGAGAGAATCGGAATAACTGCCGTCGTATCCGCCGTAACTAAGCTTGCAGCAGAATTAAAGGGGCACTAAGTAGGGTTTCCACTAGGGTTTAGAGAGGTATGTTACCCAAAAGTCAAAAGAGTAATCTGCTTTTCTGCCCCTCGTACTATGGCCCCAACATCAATTTGACACTCGTACTGCTGAAACACTAAATGTATGATGCGTACTATGGTTTTATTAACAAAATTAACCAATTTACTATTCAGTTGTTAACTTTTTCTAACACACGTTATTTTTTCTAACGAGCATTACTTTATTTTAACGAATGTTAATAATTTAACGGAAACATATACGTTACATTTTTAATTGATGTTACTTCATTAACATCCAGGGGTGAAATTGTTAACTACTACTAAAACAAGCAAGCATACAGTAATGGAAACAGAATGTAATTTTGTTGCGTTTCCCGACGTTAAGTTTGTTAAGTTTATATTTTTTGAATCAAACTACCCAGCCATCACCACCCCAAGCCATCACCACCACAAGCCATCACCACCAGGCCATCACCACCACTAGCCATTAACGCCACCACTAGATCTGAGTTAAGTAATCAAATTGAAAAAAAGAAAAAGAAAAAAAAAAGAAGATCGAAAACCTCCAAGAACCCAGACGGAAAACCTCAAGGAACCTAGATCCAATTTCGAAAAACAAGGAACCCAAATCCAACTTCAAACCACAATCTGGGCTCGCCATTTTTAGGGGATCGATTTCATACACGTTGCTAACAGGAGAAGATGGCCTGATTCATGGTGGAAAGTGACGGAGCAAACTCGCCCATCGAATCCTTACCGGATGCCCCCTTCTCAACGCAAAATATACCTCATCAGCAATTCACCGCTTTCATGGTATGCCGCGCCTTCTTCGTCTTCCCTAACTCGCCGCCGCCATCGTCATCCAACCACCGCCATTGCTGATGAGTTCATCAAGCTCTGTGCAGCCACAAAAGAACTCAGACCCAGAAACTTCTTGTTTGAGTTTCCTGGAAAAAAAATCTCAGATGACTCTGCAAACGAGGGTTAGAATCGGCGAGAGGGGACTAGGGTTTCAACAATGAAGAGAATCGGTGGCAGTCCTTTGTTCAATTCAACTACCAAATCTTATTCTTCCGCCACACCACTTTCCTTCGTCTCCATTGCATTGAAATCTCACACGCATTCATCTTGATTTTGGTTAAATCTGCTGCTTGCTCACATCCCCAAAGTAAATCAAAATCGAAGTCAAACCCAGATTTGGGTTTCAAATTTATGAATTTCAACCCCAGGTTAGCTTTCCTGAACGAATTGAAGTCCTCCATCCCCAAAGTAAATCTAAATCGAAGTCAAACCCGGATTTTATTTTCGTTGTGCAAAATTCAAAACTAGTTGAAATCGAAATCAAAATTGCTTGTTGCTGGGTAGTGAAGGGAGGCCGGTCTGGGATGGGGTAGTGCGTGGGTTGCGAATTAGACGTGAGAGTTTCTTTTTTCTTTTTTTCTTTTTTTTTTTTTTTCTTTTTCTTGCTCTTTTTCTTTTTCTTTTCATTTTATTTTTCTCTTTCTATGTATGGACCAGTTAGGGTAGCCAAGTAATTGCACACAAAAATAATCATGTGCACTGCACATGGCATTTTTCGTTTAACGTCCGTTACAGCTAGGGTGGTAAGTGGGATAATTTAAACATTGGGTACCAAACAGACCGACTTTTCAAAATGGGGTGTAAAGTGGGATTGAGTGGATACTTTGGGAGGATAAATGTAATTTGGCCTAGTAGTTAACAATTTCACCCCTGCATGTTAATGAAGTAACATCAATTAAAAATGTAACATATATGTTTCCGTTAAATTATTAACATTCGTTAAAATAAATTAATGCTCGTTAAAAAAAATAACGTGTGTTAGAAAAAGTTAACAACTGAATAGTAAATTGGTTAATTTTGTTAATAAAACCATAGTACGCATCATACATTTAGTGTTTCAGCAGTACGAGTGTCAAATTGATGTTGGGGCCATAGTACGAGGGGCAGAAAAGCAGATTACTCAAAGTCAAAACCCCTTCTCCACATTTTTATTTCTTAGTACATCCCCATCTTTCACATTTTTAACTCTATAAAAATAAATTTTAAAGGCGGGCCATGGAAATACTATAGCACTTTTGGTCAAAATAAATGTTTGAAATTGCTCTTTAGTAAAAATACGCGAAAACACGGTACAATTTTCCTTTCCAAACCATTGCGCATTCAGTTGGTTTTTATTTTTTTAAAGAGTTTTTGGAATTATTTGTGAATAATAAAACGTAAAGTGCAACTTACAAAATTTGGGGGTTGATTGGAAGATAAGGAAAAATTAAGAGTTTAAATGCAGTGTCTTAAACTTCAGGTATTGATTTTAAAATGAAAGAAATTGAGGGAACAAAGTGTTAACTTTTAGAAAAATCCTACCCATAAAATACTTATTGATTGAGAGAATTTCAACCATCTTTTATCTTTTTGTCTTTATTTGAGCTGTAATATAACTGTATTATAATTAAAGGAAATAGAAGATACTAAAAAAAACAAATTATGACTGTGATATTAACTGAACAAAAAAATAAATCAAGTACTCTTTATGTTTCTAAATAACTTCTTTTAGTAAGTTAGAATGAAAAAAATTGAGTAATAAATTTAAATTGATTTAATTATTTTAATAAAATTATACTTATTTTTGATACACAAATATAAGTAAGAGGCAGACTCCTTGAGATGGTTTCACAGCCGAGCCGTCGAGCCAAACAATTTTTTATTCTTTATTTTTTTTGGCCACCAACCTTTTTTTTCCCGTCATTTTTTGCTCGCCAACAAAAGTAACATTTTTTCCTCATATGTAACACTTTTTTTTTTAATGTACCACAATTTAGCTAGAATGTATTAAAGATATCATAAGATTGACAATTAAACTAATGTAACATTTTATAATAAATGAATGTAACCTTTTTTTTCTCAATTGTAACAACCTTATAGGGTTTTACATTCAATTGAAATGCAAAACTGATTATATACCTGAATTTTTACTCTTTTTTAAAGAAAAAAGTAACAATTTAACCTATAAAATTGTTACATTCATCTATATAGCATATTACAATCATATATGCACTTTGTTACACTTCAATTATTAATTTTTCTAACCACAAAAACTATTTATATTATTTTTCGAAACTGCTGTTACATCTTACAATAAAGTGTTACTTTTTTAAGACCAAACTATAGCATCTTCATAAGAACGTGTTACATCTCAGGACGAGCAGGCTAAAAAAAATTGTGTGTTAAAATATGTTTTTCTTAAAAAAAAAAAAAATAATAAAAAAATAAAACCATATCATGACCTATCTAGTTTTTATTAGTCTCATCGAAACGAACACACCGGTATTTTTAGATTTTTTTTTTCGACTTTCAAAATCACTAGATATTGCATTTTAAAATTGTGGAAGGTGTTTTTTTAAATGTGTGCCACGTGTCGCACGCTGGAGGACAAGGGATATGCCTGGACAGGCATAGCTGGACGGGTTGACGGGTTCAACCCATGGAGGATCCGTCTCACCATATGAGACGGTCTCACATGAGTCTTTGTCTATAAATAATATCAATAAAAAATATATATATATAATGATAATTAAATTAACTTAAAATTATTGTTCAAATCTCCTTCGTAATAAAAAAAAAAAACGGCATTTATTCTCAGGCTTATACTTCCCACAGTAAGAGTTTCCTTCCAAAATGACAAATAACGGGAAAAAATGAATAGTGTTTTGAACTTTGTCTTTCTGATGCTTCTATAATATAAGAAAATAAAGATTTACTAACTTAATTTTTGCCTACTTACACTATAAATAGAGTAAGAAATTTGACCTGTCAAATAAAATAATGGATTTAAATATGAAAATATTATTTGCATACTCCATTACAAGACTATTGCTTCCTCCGGTAAGAGTTTTACTTTCTTCTGGGCAAATTGGAATCTAGTTACATAAGTTTGTCACGATGTTTCAATTGGTTATCCAATTTGGGTTCGTTACAATTTTGTTATTGAATGTGTCTTTCTATTGCAATCATGTGTAATTTTGGATGTCCGTTAAAAAACTAACGAAATTGATGAAAACCGCAACGATCACCTATGCCGTTAAATAATCATCATACTGCCTCCTCTAGCCTGAATAAAGAATCATGTCCCTTTACTTTTCAAGATCATTTGACCATTTCTAAATAAAGTGTTTACAATTACTAATTACCTAAATCATTTTGACCAATAATTTTGTACTACTTCAAAAATGAATATACATTTTTGTTACTCCCTCCATCCCAGAGTATATGTTCACCTTTCATTTTTAGTCTGTCCCAGAGTATATGTCTACTTCCTAAAATGGCAAAGAATCTTTACTATTCCGCCCACTCATTCTCTCTCCTATTTAGTTTTATACTCACAACACCAATCAACTTATTATTCCATTCAACTCATTCTCTCTCCTACTTTACTTTTACACTCATAAAACTTAAATCACTTCTTCTATTTCAAAATCTCCGTGCAAATGAGAGGGTGGACATATACTTTGAGACGGAGAGAGTACATTATGAACAAGGGGCACCTAGACCAGTGGAGGATGGGCTTGGGACATAAGCCACAATCTCTATAGGCTAGAGCAAGAGAACCAGGTTATAAATGGCATACAAGTGCTTGATTCTGAATAACACTAGTCATTTTGCTAGCATGTAAACAACAACAGCAAACAAAAAAAACAAAAAAAAAAAATGCATTAACTCACCCATATTTTTCTGCAGCCTCTTCTTTCAAGAAGATACAAGCAATGGCATGGTTGCAAGAAATGCCAGATAATTGCCACTTTCTGCAGCTGCAAGTCAACTCAGGTAAACTCACTGAGTATTGACTTCCACTCATGGTTGTCAGCTGAAATTTCCCACCCCCTGCAGAAGCTGGTATGCACTGACTCACCTATTTTTTCCTCTTTTCAAGTTCCTTTTGAATTTTTGGGCACAACAACATCCATTTTCATTTGTTCTCTGCAGCTACTCTATTATTTTTTTCTAATCTTATCATCAGCATGTTTCTAATAGTCTCAAGACAAGCAATAATTGGCTTGTCTATTAAAACTCTCAGCCAAGTTGTTCAACAGTATATGACATTTGGTAGTTGTCCTAAAAAGAGACATAGACCACTGCTTTAGGGGGTTATCTGAGAACCACTTCAAACACTCACTATTATAAGCAACAATTTCATCCATACAAACCTTAAACCTAGACTCAATTGTGGCACTTGCTGCATTCCATAGTTGATCTCTATAGATTAGACCTCTGAACCCTGTTGTCCTCATGTTTCCAAGCATATGCAACACACAAAATCTATGCTCAGCATCAGGCATTAAAGTAAAGACTGCATCAATCAGTCCTTTCTGCTTATCAGACATAACCATGTATTATGTATCATCCCTCAAATCCAAATCATCAACTTTATAAACCACTTCCATGTTTCCCTAGTTTTTGCTTCAACAATTGCATAACAAAAAGGGGACCAGTTGTTGTTAGGATCAATACCACAAATAGTTGTCCTCCATGCTCTTCTTTAAGAAAATAACCATCCAAGCAAATCACTTTCCTACAAAACTTGATAACCTCTTACAACGTCCCAAACAAACATAAAACCGTTCAAAATTTGGCCTAACCATCCAAGCAAATCACTTTCCTACAATACTTGATACCCTCTTTCAAGCCTCCCAAACAAACATAAAACTGTTCAAAATTTGGCCTCCCTTCCATCACACTCCCATTTGCAGTTGTCATGAAGACTGAACTCCCAGGATTTCTCACCCTCAATTCTTGTGCATAATCCCATAGCTTCTCATATTGGTCTGCAAGGACAAGGTTCCATACATTTGGCCCTAACTATGTGCACATTTTGTTTAATGAACCTGATTTGTTTTTTCTCAACAATTGAATGTTTTTTAACAGGTGCAGCTAGAACTTTATACTCACCAAATTCCATTCCCAACTCAAACTTGGGACTTTCCATATCAACCAAGGGATTGAACACTTTTCCTATACCCCCTACTCAAATGTTGCTCAACATCACTTTTATAATCCTTCAACCCCTCATCAGAATCATAGTTAACTTCAACATTTTTCACCTTCACACCTGCACCATAATCCCAATCAACCATCTTTCCTTTTTCTTTTGCCTTAGACATTTTTTTAGTTCCACATGTTTCATCCCCCATCAACTTCAACTTTCATGTCATCATCTGCACTCTCATACTCACTGTCATGCAATGACTCATAATCAGATTTTCATTATTTTGTACTTGCTCTCTATCCCCCCCCCCTTACTAACTTATCTACATCAACTCTCACCTCAGTCATAGGATCCTCATTTCTCATAATACCCTTTGTTTTTTCACATCTAGAATCTAATTCCACAAACAACTAAACATTCCATAAACAACTAAACATGCCTCTTACTATTAACAAAAATTACCATATACTCCCTCCGTTTCATGTGAATTGAGACCAAAATTTTTGGAACACAAACCAAGGAAAAGTAAGAGAGAGAAATAGGGGGAGGAGGTGTTTGTGAGTGTGAAAAATTAAATAGAAGAGAGAATGAGTGGGAGGAATAGTAAGTTGATTGGTGTATGTGAGTGTAAAAGTAAAGTAGGAGAGAGAATGAGTGGGAGAAATAGTAAAGATTCTTTGCCATTTTAGGCAGTCTCAATTGATGTGGAACGGAGGAAAAAAGAAATAAGTCTCAATTCACATAAAACGGAGGGATTATGTTGCATCTCTATCATTTTCTATAACCCTAAGTAACACAGGTGGTGGGCAGCTATTTTTTGGTACAATGTATACTTATCACTTACTACACCTTTGGTACAATGTATACTTATCACTTACTACACCAGCCTCTAAAACTACTGCCTTCAGCTCAGCCATTGACACACAATCGTCTTCAAAATAATCAAACCATGTTACTTCCCCTCCTTTGTAAACATTTGTATCACCTTTAGAAAAGTAGCCCCCATGAAAAAGTTTAATAGAAAACTGTGAAGGAGAATCTACACACATAAAGAAACCAAACAAACACGTACAAAATGCACACTTTAGCTTTGGACAAAGCAGATACAAAGATATATACTCCCTCCGTCCCACCTCACTTGACACCCAAGAGGTGGGCACAATAATTAAAGAAAAGGAATAAAATAAAGAAAATGTGTGATAGGAAATGAAGAGAGAAAATGAGTGGGGTAAATAATAGTGTTGGTTGAATAAATAAGTGGTGGAAAATGAAGAGATAAAATGAATGGTGGGGTAGAGTGAATATAAAATTATAAAGGTAGGCTATTTTGGGAAGTGTCAAGTGAGCTGGGACGAACCAAAATGAAAATAACTGTCAAGTGAGCTGGGACGGAGGGAGTATATGTTAACAAACAGGGGACCACATTAAAAAATAGGCCAAAATATGTTTAGCCCCCTTAAGTTTACACCAAATCCCACTTTGCCACCTTGAACGAAATTTGTCCCAGATTGGTACCAGTGTTAAAATTATCCCACTTTGCCCCCCAGATCTTAACAACTGTTAGAAATTTAACAGAATAGGTAACGAATGGACTAGTTTGTAATGATTATTACTCCCTCCGTCCCAGACTAAGAGTCCTACTTTCAATTTTGGTACGTCCCAGACTAAGAGTCCTATTCCTAACATGGCAAAGAATCTTTACTATTCACCCCTCATTCTGTCTCCTATTTTACTTTTGTACTCACAACACCAATCAATTCACTATTCTCTCTCACTTATTCCCTCTCCTACTTTAGTTTTACACTCACAACATTTACATCACTTCCAATATTTATTAATAAGCGTGCAAATGAGGGGTAGGACTCTTAGTCCGGGACGGAGGGAGTAGTTTATAAGGGTCAAAATGCAAAGTTTTAAATATAAAGTACTAAAAATTTATTTCTTTTTTCCAAATAATTAACATTATCTTAAATTTGCTATAATTAATATTTTTTGAAAATAATATTAATTTTTAAGCAAAAATATTTTTTAAAAAATAATATATATTTTTTAAATAAAAATTTAGTACGGTTTTTTTTATTTTCTTAAATAAAATTATTTAAAAAATAAAGATTTTTTTTCTAAAAAACATAGTTATGTTTTATTTATATTTTTAAAAAATATAAAATTAAACTTTTAAATCGTAATATTTGTAAGAATTTTATGTTTAAAAAATAAAACATTATAATCTCTATGTCCCTAAATGACTGTCTATTTTCAAGAAATATTCGTCCCAAAATGAGTGTCTTTTTTTACTATAACTTTGTCCCTAAATAATTTTTTTTTTAAAAATCACCGGTCTCTTTATACGTGCAAAGCTAAATGTTTGGAAAGAGAATACAAGATTATATATGAATCTTTGCCACCAAAAAATAGTACTACCTCTGTCCCTAAATGAGTGTCCAATTTTTTTTAAGGGACATCTAAAAATGTCAACTTTTTATTTAAAAAAATATATATTATTTTTTAAAAAATATTTTTGCTTAAAAATTAGTATTATTTTCAAGAAATATTAATTATAGCAAATTTAAGATAATGTTAATTATTTGGAAAAAAGAAATAAATTTTTAGTACTTTATATTTAAAACTTTGTATTTTGACCCTTAAAAAGTAATAATCATTACAAACTAGTCCATTCGTTACATATTCTGTTAAATTTCTAACAATAGTTAAGATCTGGGGGCAAAGTGGGATAATTTTAACATTGGGTACCAATCTGGGACAAATTTCGTTCGAGGTGGCAAAGTGAGATTTGGTGTAAACTTAAGGGGGCTAAACATATTTTGGCCTAAAAAATAGCACTTGTAGTAGACCGTTATACCCTTATAATAACATAAACAGGGACTACCATACCCAATTCATATATTTTTTTTACAAATCCAACTAACACTCAAGTTACCAATACAACATATGTAAACAAAAAGAAACAATTCAACAACTTTAAAAGACATATTCAGTACTCTTTTTAACAATTTTCATGGAAAACCACATAAAAAATTGAAAACAAAGACTACAAAGTGAAATGCAACACACATTTCACAACAAATCACACATATCACAACAAATGGCTCGCATTTTCAAAAAAAATATATGCACATTTGACAGGATTAACTCATATCAAAATATAGCCTTCAAAAAAAAACTCATATCAAAATATCAAAAGAAATTAGGGAGTTTTTACCGTAAACCGGTGTCGACGGAAAAATGCATCCCTTCTTTTTCCTTTTCGACCAAGTCATTTTCACTTCCTTGATGAATCGCTCCTTCGATTGCCTGGAAATTGCCGGAATCAAATTTTGAGAACTAAAACCCTATGTTGATCGATCTGGTTTCCCCGCTATGTCAGTGAAAGGTCTGAAGTCTATTACGTGGAGTGTTTGTGGCCTTATCAGTCGCTCCAATTTTGATTGCCCAAAATGAACTCAAAAAAATATCACGTGATGACTTAACTGGGATTTTTAACAGTTTCCGTCAAAAAGGCCTTAACTCGCGAGTTTTTTACACGTCGAGGTCTGATCTGGCAAAAAAAACATCAGAGTTCGTTTGGGAGGGTGGTGGTATATGACTTTAGGGTCTAATTTGTCATTAACCCTATTTTTTCCAATCTATTTTGCCCTTTGAAGTAATATTCTCGCTAACAAACTTCTCTTTCCTAGTAACAACACGGAATTGCTGATTTTGCAACTCCTTCGCTGGCTGGACAATAAGTGAAAAATTAATACAACTCCAAAAAAACATCGTATCGTATCGACCGATCATAAACGGTGTCATAAACATTTATCGACGAATTAAAAGTTACGCGATAGGGAAAAACGTTCAAGAATGTAACAACTCCTTTTATATTCAATCAACACGTTCTTTTGTTTAGATGGACTACCCATTTTCACGCAAGCTATCCAGCCAATTATAGAGTACAATCAGAAATTTTGTTAAAAAATCTAACGGCCTTTACAGGGAATGCAAGATTTGTTAGCGAGAATGTTAGCACAATGGCAAAATTAACTAAAACAAACTCAAAATGAAGGGGCAAATTTTATAGTTTACCTTCTAAGAAACTATCAAGTTCCCTCTGTGACACCCCATTTGACTTGGGCACCGGCAATGCAATCATCCAGCCAAAAGACTTCAAACAACACATATATAACCTCCTACCTTTCTCCCTCAAGCCAAGAATCAATCTGCTAACTCGCACCCCGCAATTGAAGTTCGTTTTTCCTGAAAAAATGACCTAACTGATGACTCGACTTCAAAACAGGGCTTCAGAAACTAAGTTCGAGTGAAAGTATATACAGAACACACACACACGAACACACACATATATGTACATAATTAGAAAGTAATAACCACAATACCACAAGTACAGAACATGACTCCGTAATCAGAAATTTGTACATCAGCAGCTCAAAGGCTCGGTATATGTATACATATTCACTGACGTGCAAATAGATTTTATTGCATCAGATCCCAACCAAGATCCAAAATTAGCTCCCTTGCCTTCTCTCAATTTACTGAGGGTAGATGACCCACTGCTATCAACTGTCCAGTTTTTACTAGTATACTCATGAAAATTCCCTTTTAAATATAGTAAATAGATATAACTAAAAACTGCATACTTCAAAGCCAATTTACATCAAAAAAAAATAATAATAATAAAAAGTTTAACACTCATAATTATGATCATTCGTCCACCCCGTCCCCAAAACCCAAGAGGTTGCTCCAATGCTTGATCGGGACCATAGTTACCGGGAACTCCCAACCCCCCCTCGTCCCACGTCCCGAGAACACGCGTCCCGGGTTCACAAGGGAACTCGACCCAAAGTACTCAAACAATCGTACCGGAAAATAAACGGTCACAAACGTAGAATCCTGTCTGCATTTACAATCTTTTATGGTTATCCGCCTTTACATTATACTCTTTTATCTCCCTAAAAGTATATATACATAAATATATGTAAGTGTGTGTGTGTATATATATGTTATTATATTCAACTTAGTGATGTGTTTTCAACATAGAGCGTATCACGTTCCCAATTGATCCTACCCCCCAACGTACCCAAAATTTACTAAGTCACGTTCCTCGTTCCCGTACCCGTCCCGCGTCCCGAAACGTCCCACGTTCCTGGTAACTATGATCGGGACTGAAAAACTACCCCAAGCTGCAGCACTTGCCTTCTATCAATAACCTTTGCTAGATGTCTGAACTTTCCAGAAATCAAGGAACGTAAAAAAAGGCGAGTACTTAGTAAACTCCTTTTAACACTTACCTAGAGCCCACACAGCCTTTGTTATCTAGGTGAATCGTTTTCTGACCATCCTCTGTTTTATTCATGATCGTTGTCACTATACAGTTGGATATCTTTTGGTCCGTCATTAGCATTGGAGCCAGAAACCTTAACAACTGAATGGCTTCAAGCCTCAGAAATGTCACTTTGGCTTGAAGGGTCCTCGACGTGGGTCAATCAAGTGAAGTGGCATACATGATTTAAAACTATGGCCCACTGTAGGGGATTTGGGGGATCTCCACATCCACTAGCCCATATTAGGAATCATTAATATGGAGAAAATAATCAACACATGAATAATATGAAAGAACATAATAACACCAAGATTTGTTAACCCGGTTCATTAATTAAATACATGAACTACATCCGAAGGCACCAAGCCAGGATATCACTATAATAATATATGAAGATCGTTACAACTTTGCATATGCAATCACTAAGATCTAAACATGGCTACTCTCCAAGAACAATCTCTCTCACCTACTCCGTCCGTCCCCTAGCCTGTTTTCCTACCAATTGGACCTAACACCTCCCCCAAAAACGCACACAACACGGTCATGGTCGGGTTGTAGAATCGCCCCCACGGCTCTCATAGGCCCCCGGCCCCCTCCTTTACACTATTTTGTGACTCTCTCTTGATATCCTAGCTCTCTCTATCATGCACACGATATTATGGACGAAATTATGCTTTTATAGGTTTACAAGGAAGTCATAAACCAATACATGGAAGATATCTAGTCAAAATAGAAAACCAAATAAGATCTGGACCAAGACCCGACAGGTTCAGCCGAGTCGAGGCCCAGGTTCGGCCACACCATGCCTAGGTTCGGCCACACCATGGCCAAAGATTCGGCCGAGGCACCACCTAGGTTTGACCGAACCCTCCTTGTTCTGTCTCTTTTCGATTTCCTTCTCCTTCTTGGCCTATCCTTGATCTCCTCCAAACCCCTTATGATTTGGACTCCTTCTCTCCCTCCGTCTCCTCACGCTTTTAGGACTCCACTCCTAACAATCTCCCACCTGAAGACTAAAACCATAAGCATAGAAATCGTCCCGTCAAACTCCCACCACAAATATGACCTCCACCACATATTGTGACGCCGAGAACTAACATAGAAATCGTCCCGTCAAACTCCCACCACGAAGATGACCTCCACTACATATTGTGACGCCGAGAACTAAGCTCCCCCATTTTTGTTGATGATGAGCTTCCACGCTCTACCATTACACCATGTTGAGCCTCCACGCTCTTCCATTATGAGCATCCACGCTTTCCTCCATCATGAGACACCACACTCAAGTAATAAGGTGAGAGTTGGAACCAAGCGACGTTTCAACATCTCCGTGTTAGATTCCTCTTGCCTCCCAAATTATGGATCGCGCCGCAATTCTCCTTTTTAAGCCCAACTAGGCCACATGTAATCCTACGATTGGACCACGTGGCGAACTTCGCTATTCCAACCTCTAATCCACTACTCTTGGCGATCCCAAATAGTGGAAAGACGACTTCCCCCGATCTTGTCTAATCATGGGAAGATAATAGCCGCACATTGCAGGAATGATACACATCCGCGGGAAAGAGATGCACGAGAGTGGCACGTGCATGGACAAATGGAACACGTGTGTGCCGGACACACCTATCGCACACAAAGTAACTCCAATATTAAATTACCTTCATTCTGCATTTATTAAATAACAAAAAGAAAGAACAAAGAGATTACCTTCGTTGCGTTTTGAGACATAACCTAGGGCGCTTTAAAACACTTGAAAAACAAAAACAAACTAAATATAAAATTTTGTGAAAGCAAAAAGATATTTTAAAGAAGAGTGACACAAATCATGTAAAATAAAGAAAACATTTGAAATAAAATAAACATAAGAATATAATAAAAAGAAATTCTAAGAACTAAACCAAAAAAAAAAAAAAAAAACTTCAGGGAAATAACTAAACCAAAAAAAACACAAAAAAACAAAGAAAGAAACAAGAAAAGTAAAAGGGATGAAAAAAAAACATTGAGAACTTCAAGAAGATATTTTGAAAGAAGAATAACGTGAAAATTTCAAATAAAATGAGGAAAATATAAACACTTGGAAATCAATAAACATAATAAATAAATAAAAAAGTAATGGTATAAATATGAGAGCCAATAAAATTGGAAAGAAAAATAAATGTTAAAAAATAAAAAAGAACATGAAAGTAAAAGCAATTGGAAAGAAAGAAAAATAAAACATAAAACTAATCAAAATGACTATAAAGAATGAAATAATGAAAGAAATAATAATAAAGTGAAAAATATGAAAAAATAAAATCAACCCTACCAAACATAAGAATTTATAACAAAACGATGTCCAAAAAACATAAAGACAAAAATTTCAAATCACCATTTGAAAATAACCACACACACACACACACACACAGGGTCGTGCTCCTATGAGAACCGTGAGAACTTAGATGCATTAGGTAAAAAAACTAATGTATCAAATGGTTTACTCGGATACATCATTGGATACATTACTTGACTTGGATACATCATTGGATACATTACTTGGATACATTAGGTAAAAACTAATGTATCCAATGTGCACTTGGATACATGGTGAACCATTTGATACATTAGTTTTTTACCTAATGTATCCAAGTTCTCACGGTTCTCACGATACATTAGGTAAAAACTAATGTATCCAATGTGCACTTAGATACATCATTGGATACATTAAGTTCTCACGGTTATCACGATATTTAGGTTCTCATTTGAGTTTTATATATATATTTTAAAAAAAAACTAAAAAAATCAATCATAAAGATACACCGACAATAAAAATATCATAATCGCAAAGTAACAACAATCTGTTAATAACCACTTCACCATTAACATGCAATGATACCTTTCCCTACAATTTATATTAAATAACGAAAAGAAAAAACAAGAGATTACCTTAATTAGTACTGGTTTAATTTTTTTTTTGCCTCCCTTCATACTTATTTAAATATTACTTCAAAATAGTTTTGCCACGTATATAAAAATTTAAATTTTGCTTCTCGTATAAATTACTCTTTCGTCTCATAACTATGTGCATAAAATAAATTGTGCCGTAGTAGGTACCATTAAGAATGCAAATCCACAACATAATTAATTAAAATAACAATAAAACAAAGAAAATTATTCTCCATAATTGAATTTCAATTAGTCAATGTTATTCTATGTTTGAGTGGGATATTTATAGGTAGGCAGTGTTTGTGGGAGTCTAGTGGATTCTTCTTTTAGGGAGGAGGGGTGTCAGGGATGATTCTTTTTTTCTTCTTTTTCGACCTTCTTTTCAGTCATTTCTTTTCATAAAAAAAATACATTTATTCAATTAATTAATACTATAATATTCCCATATGGTTAATGCTTTTAGGATGAGAGAGACAGCTTAGGTTGAGATGTTCTTTCCATATCTCTGTAAAGAACCGAATTTAGGTTGTGAAATATTCATCGTGTCGTTACCCATAATGGTCTTTTTAAGCTTTTTATAACTAATGGCAAGGGATGAGACATGTGCCTGCGGAAAAATAATTATACATACTCCATCCGTCTCATTTTAAACTTCAAAATTTTCCTTTTTAAGTATCTCATTTTAAACTTTAAAATTCAAAAAAAGAAAGTTTGTTATATTTTTTTTATTTAGTGGGCCCTACATGTCATACACACAACAACTATCTAGTAACTATTCTCTACTCCACTTTCTCACTCCTACCCACTTTCTATACTCACAACACACTACCCACTATCTATATTTTATAATATAAAGATTTTCATCTTAATTCTTGTGCCCACTTTGTTTTTGAAGTTTAAAATGTGACGGAGAGAGTATTCTTTATTCTTAATTTTGATTTTTTTTTAATTTTATACTCGTTTTTAGTATAAAATTTGTTTTCATCCCTTAATGTAATACATAATCTCTTAATAATGTAAAACATGTTTTAAACATCTCTTAGTGTAAAACAAGTTTTTCATAAGACTGATTCTTAATATTTTCATAATACTTAAATTATGCATTTAAAATGGTATTTCTTTTTTTTTAGAAATAACCATACATTTAAAATGGGTATTATTAAATTATAGCACCCAAATATGATCATTAAGCAAACAAGTCGATTAAACAAAAAAGTCAAAGGCCTCAAAGATCAAGATGTACTCATAAATAAGCAAAACTTTCATATGATCACTACCTCAACTCTATAATAGTTGTTGCATTTTTATTCATTTTAGAATATATTTTTCATTTTTAATATGAAAATTACCTCAGGGCGGTAGTACTAGAACAACGGCAATGTACTAGATGAAATTTATTACTCCTCCGTTTCTAAATTGAATAACTGAAAAAATTGTTTTTAATCAAAATCGGGTTTTTTTTCTCTTTCAAATAGTGTACATATATTTTGGACTAAAAGAATATAATGATCATCAAATCAATCTCACATTTCAAACACTGACACACATTACTCCCCCTTTCTCGAGAACGTCTTTTCAGATAGTTTTTTTTTTTTTTTTTTTGATTAATTTAAGAGTATACTCCCTCCGTCCCATCTTAAACTTTAAAAAATTCCCTTTTGGGTGTCCCATTTTAAACTTCAAAATCCAAAAAAGGAAAGTTATTTATATTTTTTAATTTAATGGGACCTACATGTCATACACACAACAACTATCTACTAACTATTCCCTACCCCATTTTTCTCTCCTACCCACTTTCTATACTCACAACACTCTACCCCACTATATATATTTTATAATATAAAGATTCTCATCTTAATTCTTGTGCCCACTTTTTTTTTTAAGTTTAAGATGAGACAGAGGGAGTATTGAGCAATAATTTAAATTAGTTTTAATCAAACTGATGAAAATTTAAAACTTATTATTAATACACTATTATAAAAATTATCAATATTGTTTTTATAAAATTTCTTAAAATAATTATAAATATTCTAAATTATTAGTTAAAGTTTATTCAAATTTATTACAATGAAAAAAGAGTAATTAAATTTTCGGAAAGGAAAGGTATACTAATAAAAGGAACATTACTTCATAGATTACATCCAAAACGGGGTCTGACTGTTTTTTTTTAGCGAATTAGGGCCTGAATTGACAACTTTTGCCCAAATCAGGGCTTTTTGACGATTTCCATCCAAAATATCCGTTAACTGAACACGTGTGTTGCATATTACTTTGAATGAAGGGTTTTTTGTCATTTTACGTTCAATGCTTGGTTAGATAGCGAGTAAGGATCGATGGGTGGGCTTCATTACAATGAAGTTGAAGAGAAGTTAAAGAGGTTTTCAACAAATTCCGTTGGGTGGGAGAAATACTTGCATGAGAGAAATAGAATTGCATTTGGTTTGTGGAGGGAATACGAGGACATTTTTGTGCTTTATAGAACTAGCCCTAATGCGAAATGACAAAAAAAAAAACCCATTCATAGTCATAGACAACATACGTGTTAACTTAACGGAATTTTGGATGAAAATCGTCAAAAAGCCCTAACTTGGGAAAAAAATGTGAATTCAGGCCCTAATTCGCTAAGAAAAAAAAGTCAGGCCCCGTTTGGGGACCTCGTAAGAGACGTTAGGCCATAATTTATAATTAACCCTTTTTTATATTTTATGCTTTCCTTTTCATTTCTTGAAAGGTTTACATCTATGGTCTGCCACGACGCTTCATTCTTGTGCTGCCAACTTTTTTTTTTCTTACATAAAAATGTGGCCTTTCTTTGTACTTTTAAATCCTAAAATAGGGTTTGTAGGAGAAAGATGGAATTGAAAGAGCATGCATGACCATTGCACTCTACAACACATGTACTGAGTTGCATGAAGTGTCCATGAAATTTCTTGTCAGGAAAGCACTCTTTCAATGAAATTAGGAAGACATGAATGCTTAGTATGGTGTCCAAATTAAGAATGATGTCTAACAAGTGAACAATTTAATCTAAACTAATTTGTACTCCCTCCTCCGTCCTAAAATAAAGTATTCATTTTGTTATTTTGGGTGTTCAGTGAAATTTGTACTAATAAAAGAGAGTAAAAAACGAATATAATGATAAACAATCAGCAATTAGAGAGGTTTGAACCCTGGTGGGCTGAAATAAGGCCTTAAGACTTGACCGCTGGAACAGGGGCGAACCTACCCTATGGCTATTGGGGGCAATGGCCCCCTTTGTTTTACAAAATAAAATAAAAAATACTAGTGTATTTTTTTTTTTGAAAATTTGGAATATTAGTGCAATATTTTAGACTTTGCCCCCCCCCCCTTGTTCAAATAATAAATAAATGCATTAGTATTTATTTTTGCCCCCTTTAAATGTGTTATGCCATTTTGCCCCACTTGTAAAAAAAATCTTGGGTCCGCCACTGCGCTTGAACAAACTTCTATTAATTCACTTATCACATTTCTTTATTATATATTAGAATATATGACTTTGCACCTTTTTTTTATATAAATACTCGGTCAAAAATTTCAAACTGTCAGGGTGTGCAGCTGCCCACCCTAGACATATACTAGATCCACTCCTGATATCAACCCTAGTAATTTATACTCCTTACATTCAAAATAAATGTCACATTTGACTTATTAACGATTTAAAGAATGTGATTTACTTGTTTATGCAATATAACTCGTACAATGATAAAACTGCATTAAATATTGGCTTATTTAAAAATGCAAAATTTATTTTGAAACAGAAAAAAAATAAGAAAGCGCTAAATAGATATTGTGCGGTTATACAATACACATATAAAGTGATACTAAAGGGAAATTTTGGTTTATAAATGAATGGAACCAATAGAATAGAAGAGGGTTGGTTTGGTGACGGTGACCGTGTGGGAAATTTTATACTCTCATGTCTTTAAATGAATGTTTAAATTTTAATTTAAGAGACATTTGAAAATATCTACGTTTTATATATATTAGTGGCAAATATTTGTATATAACATTGTAATTCTCTTTCCAAACATTTAGTTTTGCAAGTATAAATAGACTAGTGAAAAAAAAATGGTAAAAAACATCTAGAGACAAATTATTTCCAAAAAACTCATTTATTTGAGACAAAATTTTTTGAATTATCAAATTTACGAGTTCAAATCCTCTGTACCACTTTATGTACCACTTCATGTGCCACAAGTAGACGTGTTCATCCCGGTTAATCGGCGGTTAGCCGGTTATAACCGACGGTTGAAAACTTGCCGGATGACTAACCGTAACCGGACCGGCTAACCGGCTCTAACGGTTAAGGTTAGACGGTTAACCTCCTATTTTTTTTTATATATATATATATATATACTTAAAAACTAACTGTAAATCTGGCAAAATTGACTGAATTCTGGAAATTTAACTGAAAAATGTCAAAAAATTGACTATATTATTAAGTCATTTCTATTAAAAGGCCCTTCCACTTCTACTCTTAACTCTTTACACTTCTACTCTTAACTCTTTAGAAGGATTTTTTTTTTGTGTTGAAATCTTATACTATTAAAGAATAAATACAAAATAAATTAATAACAACAGTCGATCTGAACCACATATACTCCCTGCCACCCCCATTCATACCGTAATACTCCATCTTCCCAAATAAACAATCATTTTAGTCAAAAATAAAAAATGAAAATTTCTTTTTTATGAAAATGTACTTATATTATTTTAATACAAAGATTAAAAGTCTTTTAATTACTATCTATGTCCCTAAATGAGTGTCTAAATTTCATTTTAAGGGACATAACTTTTTGTACAACTTGGTGGCAAAATTCATATATAACCTTGTAATCCTCTTTACAAACATTAAGTTTTTGCAAGTATAAAAAGACCGGTGAAAAAAAATTCGAAAAAAACATATAGGGACAAAGTTATGATCAAAATAGACACTCATTTTGGGACAAAATTTTTCTGAAAATGAATACTCATTTAGAGACAGATGGAGTATTTATTTTCTTACCGAAATGTATATAATACAGTATTCTTAATGTTTTGGTCAAATTTTGCAATTTAACTTCAAGATATGAAATTGGGTACAATGGAATAAAATAGCAAAAGATTCAAGAATAAATGGACAAGATATTTAACGAGGAAAGTCCTTGAACAACTTGTTCGCCGGCATAAAATCTCGAGGATGGGATTTTATTAGTGTTGATGGAGGAACAATGAAATCTATATATATATATTAAAGTTAGTGAGGAGAGTTGTGGGTTTGACATGTGTACATGTTTTAGTAAAAGCTTGAATTTAGAGAAGCCACATCAACATCATCCTAAAATGTAATGACTTTTGATATTCTCATTCTTAGCTAATACTATTAGTTAATCATATTAGTAATTATATGAGTTAACTATTACTATTAATATTATAAGTTAACTATTACTATTAATAGTATAAGTTAACCATTACTATTAATAGTATTAGTTAACAATATTAGTTACAATACAAGTTAAATATTACTATTAATAGTATTAGTTAACTATAATAGTTAACTATTACTATTAATAGTATTAGTTAATTATAATAGTTGCTATATATAAGTTAATTATTACTATTAATAGTATTAGTTAACTATAATAGTTACTTTATAAGTTATTTTTTACTATTAATAATATTTGTTAACTATAATAGGCTACATACATTAACTATTACTATTATTAGTATTAGTATTAGTTAATTATAATAGTTATTATATAAGTTAGATTATTAATTTTTAATATTAGTTAGTCATAATAGTTACTATATCAATTAACTATTACTATTAATAATATTATTTTATTATAATAATTATATTAATAATTATTATTATATAGATTAATCATTACTATTAATGTATATTAACTATTATTATCAATAGTATTAATTAATTATAATAGTTATTATAATAATAGTAATCATATAGATTAATTTTTTTTATTAATAATATTAGTTAAAATGATGATTACTATATTAGTAAACTATAGTTAAAATATTTTTTAAGACATAGTATTGGTTTCCCGTGCAAAGCACGGGTTACCCGCTAGTAAGTAAGAAGATAGCTCAAAAGTAAATTGCAGTGCGCGTTGTGTGTGTTTACAATAAGTGCGCTAACTATTTATACTAAAGAAATAGTCACAAACTAGCCAATAAATCCTTGAATCTCGGAGACTTAGTTGCGCTTTATCTCTTTGCCGTTGCTTGGACTCGTGCTAATAAACAAGACTTCGTTGTTGACTGAGTCTCTAGATAGGTCATGTTTCTTTAATTGTGCTCCATGATCTGCGCAATATCACCTAATAAATAGGAATGTTAATACCTGCATTACAAACGTATCTATTAACCAAGATGTTAGTGTCAAGATGTAGGATGCCAGAGCAAGTTGAAGTCTTCAGGTTGTTAATGCAGTGTAAATTTTTATCCCCAAACAATTGCCCCTGATTTTTGATTTTAAAAGAGAAGAGAAGTTTTAGGGTCAAAAATCAATTTAACCGCTGGCAACCACTACGCATTTGATGGATTGATGGAGTGTGGCGGTTTCTTAGGCCAATAGGTTTTTAAACCCCTATAGGAGTCTATAACTGTCAAGGGTCTATTAAAAGGACTGCTTCTTGATTCTTCAGGTTGTTGACGCAATGTAAATTTTTATCCCCAAACACATAATATTTTTGTCAAAACGTTCTATATTAAAAGAGAAAATTGCACAAAAACAAAAAAAAAAACTTGTGCAAGTTTTTCAGTTGCAATTTAAATCCCCAACATAAACAAATTGCATGAAAAATCTTGTACATAAATTCTTGTTGCAATTTAAACCTCCTTTCAGTTAGCTAGTTAAATATAATTTTCTGAAAAAGAACACTCATTTAGAGATAGAAAAGTTGAAACATTTACTTTGGATTTGGGAAATTAAGGATATAATATTATATTAAGAATGAAAGGTAGAGAGGAAGAGAGAGAATTAGTGGGGGGTGGAAAGAGAATGAGTGAAGAATAATGAGTGGTTGTGAGAAGAGAGAGAATGAGTGGAGGATTATAAACGTAATAAAAAACTTCAATTTTTGGATTGTTGCAACTTTTGTAAAATACCCTAAATGTCAAAAACTTCCTTAAAAGTATTTGTATATCATTTCTCAATAGGAAGATCGACAATGTGAAATTTTTACATTGACTATTATTTGTTTTTCAAATCACAGTGGGTCTAAATACAATTAATATTCAACAAAATTATTAAAAAGGGAACATATAGCCTAGAATACTAATAAATAATAAATAAATATCTAGTTTAAATTATTTAGATACGAAAACTGATTTAAATATTAACCATTATAGATTTTTGGAGTAACTGTTAATCATTACTCCTCTGGTCCAAAATAACTGTCGCTTTTGGTCAATCGGATGTAACTTTGACCAATAATTTAAATAAAAAATAACGATGTTAATAAAAATATAAAATTTGTCATTGTATTATAATTAATAATACTTTTAAAAAAAAAATAGATTTTAATTAGGATCATTATTTTTTGTTTAAATTTATTGGTCAAACTTACATCTGTTTAACAAAAAAATGATAGTTATTTTGAACCACATGGAGTATATTTTTATACTTAATAGTAATTTGCTTAAAATTAAAGGGCACTCAATTAATTATTATGGGCTGAAAAAGACATCTCACAAAAAGCAGCCCCACTCTCCAGTTTTGCCACATGTCAAACAATCAATGGATCCAATTTCAGCATTTAAACGGATAGTCCGTTTCTAATGCGGACCCATTACGCAAACATGTAAATAGTTGGATTGTAAGTAATACGTAGTGTGGCGTCTGGACTCCAAATTTACAAAACAAAACCTGAAAGGAGACAAAGGACATGAAATGGCATAATGGGGATTCCACTTAATCCGGGGGTGGGAATGTGGGATTGAAACTTGGCAGATAGAGACATCATCATGATAATGCTTGATTCACGGAGGCAAACAGTAAAGTTGTTTAAAACGAGTAGAATTGGCCATGGCTATGTGGGTCCCACTCTAAACAAACGGGGCTCTCCGGCTGACCGCCGGTTGATTTGACGGACGATTCTTTCCAATTTATGAACCCACTTACCCGCATCGTCTCACTCTCACAGTTCAAAGATGCAGGGGATAGGGGATGTATGTACATCATTCTCATTTTCTTATAATTTAAGCTATTTGATTATTTATTAAGTTTAACTGCACAATTATATTTTGACCCACCCTTTAAAAAAAAATAAAAAATCCTAGTCCCTTCTACCTTATTACAAAAGAGGAAGCTCGTGAACGGATTTCGACGAAAGAGAAAACGAGCTTTCCCCAGCCCACCCATGGGGGTAAACCATTTACACTCTTAACAAGATCCATTTCACGTGTGAGACAGTTTTTGTCATTACAAAATTATCTACCCCGACCATCCAAAAATAAATCTCTATTCTCTAGAAAATTTTGTGTCAAAATGATTATCTTTAAAATAAATATTCCATAAATGCTATTTTACAAAAATAATAATTCACTATTTATTATATATATTTGCAAAAGTAAAAAAAAATTATAAATAGGATTGCAATTGCATCGTTGTCAATAAAATCTCTGAATAATTTATTTTTAAATATATGAATTTTAGAAACTTATTTTGGGACGGATGAAGTACAAGATGTAGTGAACTGAATCAAAACAACAGCTGTTGTATAACCAAACCCACAAGAAACATATGGGTACAACACAAACATTATATTGTGGATTTCTTCAGCAAGACAGATAATACAAATGACATACAAGTATAAATACAAAAAATAGTCTTCAAGCTGCATTTAGGTTACAAACATCAATGAACTTCTGTACAGCATTGTGGTATTGAGTTCCCTGCAAAGTGTTCACAAAAACATGTTACTAATCATATATTTTCTCGCAATCGAGAGATTTCTTTTCATGCTATAACCACCACAGATTATAGATCGCACGTCCTACTAAAATGAACCAGGTGCTAACTTGCATTCTGCAATTTGCAGCAGACTTATTCAAATTTGAAACGAGTCAAAATCTCAGACAGTTTTTGGTGTATATACGGTGTATAAACCAAATTGGATAGCAAGAGAATTTATGCATTCTGCAATTTTAACATCTATGGTAAATTGCAATGAAAGGAATGACAATTTTTTCGTGCAAAATGAATGTGGACTTGACAATGAAAAGAAACGAGTGAAATTTTTAGTTACTTATCCCTCAATGTACTGTATTATGAACAACGGGAACCTTAATAAGTGGATGGGGTTGGGGACATATAAGTCACAACCTTCAAAAGTTAGAAAGCAAGATAATCAGATTATAAAGGAAAGAAATGTACTTTGTGAACTACTCCGTATTAGTCATATTGCTGCCATGTTTTAATAGAAAGGAAACTTAACAGGTGTTTATCATGCCATTTCTAAAGCCTTAACGCTACCGTCCAACATTACCCTCACCGTCAACTAGTAAAGAAAAAAAAAAAAAAAAAAAAAACCTTTTTTCAGTTTTTCCCTTGCTTTCAAAAATACTACGATCCCTACGAAGCTTTGCTTCCAGGTCATAAACCTAGCAAAAAATTAAAGGTCTCAGGGAAAAATTGCCTAAATATGACTTGAATACCCCTGGAACTGAAACAACATACAAAGAATGTGTACAAGAGAGTACCACTGATCTTTAACAGGACAACACTGGAGAGTGAAAATATTAAAAAATCACATACCTCCCAGTAAAGTTGGTTGCAGTCCATGCACTGCCAAAACTCTAAATTCTTGTTAAACAAACAATTAGGGATCACTTGGAAGCCTTTAGCTGCTTCAATAGCCTCTTCAGTTGAGAGCGGCTTTTGGATGAACATGCCGTTACATTTTGTGCACCTTGACATTAGTTGATTCTCATTAATTTCCAATTGGAAAGCTTTGATTACCTGCAAATAACACTATAACTCAAACCTCCAAAAGACAATAGAACCCTTTTACAGGAAAATGAAATTTTCTTTAGTTGCTAAATAGTACTTCCTCAGTCCCAAAAAGTTAGTCTGACTTGGTGGTCAACTTGATTGAACTTTGTTTGAGCAAAGATTTTAGGAAAGAGAAAATTTTGGGGGAAACTAGTTTCTCCATAAGTTATAAAAAGTCCTGTTTTTATAGGGGTTAAAGTTTAGGGTTTAGGGCATAGTTACCGGGAACTCCCAACCCCCCCTCGTCCCACGTCCCGGGAACACGTGTCCCGGGTTCACAAGGGAACTCAACCCAAAGTACTCGAACAATCGTACCGGAAAATAAACGGTCATCAACGTAGAATCTTGTCTTCATTTACAATCTTTTATGGTTATCCGCCTTTACATTATACTATTTTATCTCCCTAAAAGTATATATATATAAATATATGTAAGTGTGTGTGTATATATATGTTATTATATTCAACTTAGTGATGTGTTTTCAATATAGAGCGTACCACGTTCCCAATTGATCCTACCCCCAGCGTACCTAAAATTTACTAAGTCACGTTCCTCGTTCCCGTACCCGTCCCGCGTCCCGAAACGTCCCACGTTCCTGGTAACTATGGTTTAGGGTTTAAGGTTTAGGGTTTAGGCCTTTTAGGGTTTAAGAAGGGTTAAAAAACAAGACTTTTTATAACTTATGGAGGAAGTAGTTTCCCCCAAAACCAACTCTTTAGGAAAATAATAATCCCATTGAAATTCTAAAACTTGCTGACACACCATTAAAAACACTATCAATAACACAATTGTTAGACTTTCATAAGGATAATCAAATTGACGTAAATTATAAGTCAAAATTTCAATACTATGCACAAAGTGAGACTATCTTTCCGGCACGGAGGGAGCATAAGAGAAGCACTTCATGAACATGAGACAATGTAAAAAAGATTAATCTGTGAAAGCTACCCCCTCCGTCCAAAAATGAATGCCCGGTTTTATTCTTGATCAAGGGGAAAACTAGACATTCATTTTAGGACGGAGGTAGTAGTTTTCTGAAAATGAATGGAGCCATTAAAAGATAATGGAATAACAGGTCTCAGGGCAGAAACTTTAAATTTAAATAAGCTGCGGAATATTAAATGGAGGGAAATAGTTCAATTAGTTGCAAATTCAGTTACCAACTTACATAATAACACTACTTATCTCCATCTCCGAGCTAATTAAGATTACCTCAACAAGCTGTTTATTTTTAAGAAGTTCTTTCACTCGGTATATTTGATTATTTATCAGATAATCATATCTCTTAAGCTTGGTATCTCGCGTTAAAAGCACCCTCTTCTCTTTGTAAGCTTTCTCTATCAAGTCCCTGAAATAAGAACCATATAGCACTCAAATAAAAGATATATAGCGTGGTTAGTCTTACTCAGAAAATTATGTAATGTATACTCCCTCCGTCCCAGCTCACTTGACACTTATTTCCATTTTGGTCCGTCCCAGTTCACTTGACACTTCCCAAAATAGCCTACTTTTTATAATTTTATAATAACTCTACCCCACCACTCATTCTCTCTTCATTTTCCACCACTCAATTTATTCAACCAACACTACTATTACCCCACTCATTCTCTCTGTTCATTTTCTACCACATATTTTCCTTATTTTATTCTTTTTCCATAATTATTGTGCCCACCTCTTGGGTGTCAAGTGAGGTGGGAACGGAGGGAGTATTGTGTTTAATTATTGTACTCCCTCTGTCCCTAATGAATGTCCAAAAAAAATTCAAATTTGCTCTTGATCAGAGGGAGTAATTTCTTTGGACAAAAAATAGAAATAACACCTGCTACTCGGCTTTCTCGAATTTGGTACTGCAGCATCTATTCCAACACACCTCAAATGTTTAGCCAAGCCTTCCACCTACGTAAATGTTTGCATTAACATGATTATCTGTACAGTAATATGTTTTTTCGCCCTCTAATATTTTGAAATAGGCTACCACTTACCATCACATCACAGAGAAACTTAGGGCATCCATCACCACCTAAAGAATGATCCCATGGTGGTGGACCTTGCCAATTATCTGCATCATTTATTTGACTTTCTTTTGATATCAGTTCACCACAAGATTGTTTTTTATTTTTATTTTTGGATATTTTAGGCTTTGTATCCGATTCTTTCAACTCGATTTTGTCGCAATAATTTCTCACAATCTGCAAGAGGTTTTCATTCATTGGAATGCTATTTATAAATGAGTCCCTCAATGTTGCTTCCTCGGTAGCGGCTTGAACATCCTTATTACAACCGCTAGTGGGCTCTTTCAGAATCTGAGCATCCGATTTTGACAAACCGAGTTCTGTAACATTGTGAAACAAATTTCCTGCAATAACCCAATCAAAGAATTACAAATTCGGGATTTTTTTTCTTCTAAAGACTTGCTTAAATTTAGGGTGAACACAATACGAGCATAGCAACTACATGCTTTGATATCAGAGTCATCAATACCACTTCATAAAGAGCTAGATGCTCTATAAAGTGAGCGATGGATGGGCGGTAGTGGCAGTTGGGTGGCTGGTTGACCGGAAAAAGTTGGCTTTTTATTTTTGTATTGGGGAAGAAGATGGACAGTAGATTTATCTCATTTTCTTTTTTATTTGTTTCTTCATTGCTTGACTATTTTCCCATAACCCTTCCATTTCCCCTTTCAATACACTCACAAGGGAACCGTTAATTCTTAATGGGGTTAGTCGAGTGTCATCATGTGACAAATATCCATTAAATAATTGACGTCCCCGTTAAGAGGGTGAGGACATTGCAAAACATTGGTACTTGGATGAGAAAATTGCAAAATCAAATAACACCAATGACCACATTTGAAAAACATGTATTGTTAGGTGACCAAAATATAGGTTTTGCCTTATTTGATTTGGTTATCGGATTGACTAAACTGTTGTACTCATCATTAGATCCCCCCCTTATCTCCGTAGCCACTTCTTCCATCCACTTTCAGGTGCATAGTCCCTCTTTGTCACCTTTACCAGTATCACAATTCACAAACATGACAGATAAGAGAGTCAACTGCATCTGAATGTATAAAACACACAGCGCAAGTTAGTTCACCGCTGCAAGGAACCATCGCACCTAGGGACCGTTGTTACTACAAATCTTAAACCCAAATTTTCTAAACCAAAGATTCGACACCCATATTTTCACACAAACACACTATTAAACACAAGAAACTATTATGCAATCTTGTATATCTTATTTGGGGTATTTTCTCTATAATCGATTTCAAGTTTTGAAACTCAAAGTTCATGGTGTGAATTCAATAAAAACATGGATTTTGCTTCTGGTAATTGCATTAGATTTTAGGAGTTCGGTATTTGGGTATTGAAGTTGGGTGGTTCATTTGTTTCAAAATCTCTGAATTTTCGTTAAGTTTTAAACGTGAATATTTGATGTGGGTTGGAAAGAGAACATTCCCAGACCCTCGCTGCATGAGGATGCCTTGTGCACCACGCTAACCTTTTGTGATTTTGAAGAATGGGTTGAGGGTTGGTGGTGGAGGGGGCAGCGGTAGAGTTGGTTGAATACGGGGTCGAAAGAGGTGAAGTTGTACTTGGATTAACTTCACTAACGGACCCATTAGTTAATTAACAGGTGTTACGTGATAGCACGTGACCAACACCTGTTTAATAACTAACTTGCGGCTTTGTCAATGAAGTGAGAACATTGCAAATAAATGGTAGATGAGCGAGGACATTGCAAAAAAAAAAAAAAAAAAAGATGGGTTAGCACATTTGAAAACCACAATAAGTTGATTGACTAAAGGAACAGTTTCGCGTACAAACCATTAACGCTACCAGAATTAGCAACAAGGCCACATTTCAACAGTCAAACAACACACTCTAACATTAATACATGATAGGTATACCACACATGATTTATGACAAATTCAAAAAATTATGCAACACAAACCTTCATCGAGGACTTTGATCAAGAAGACATTAAATATCTCAATCAAGCAATATGCATCTATAGCTGCATAAGTCATTTGCTCTTCTGTAAGGGGGCGACTTGACCAATCACTGCATTGAAGTTCCTAGAAGGACATATAAAACTCCTTCAAACTCTTGAAAATATATTTATTCATGTGAACATTAAAAAAATACCCCATACTCTATAGGAGGAGATGTTCATCTCCATAATCAAATAAGAAAAACAATAATGAAAGAACCAAACCTTCGAAAGAGAAATGCCAAGTATTTCCTTGCAAATAACAGCCAAACTCTTACTTTCCTTTGATGCTCTTCGTCCGGATTGCTTGGGGTGTAGATGATAGTATATGCTTGATATATCCAGAAACGGCTCCACCTATTCCACGTGGAAAAGAAAAAGATAAGATAAAATATACTCCCTCCGTCCTGGAGTAAGAGTCCTACCCCTCATTTGCACGCTTATTAATAAATATTGGAAGTGATGTAAATGTTGTGAGTGTAAAAGTAAAGTAGGAGAGAGAATGAGTGGGAGAGAATAGTGAATTGATTGGTGTTGTGAGTATAAAAGTAAAATAGGAGAGAGAATGAGTGGGGTGAATAGTAAAGATTCTTTGCCATTTTAGGAATAGAACTCTTACTCTGGGACGTACCAAAATAGAAAGTAGGACTCTTACTCTGGGACGGAGGGAGTAATAAAATAAAAGTTAATCCATAAGAGGATACACATAATCAATCCTTAGATATCATGCAGCTTCACGTAGTCTAATTTAGACTCTGCTAGTTGAAAAATAATATACTTAGTTTTAATAAACTAATAAGTCTTCCATTTCACTAAAAATTCGACAACCACTGGAAGGTGAGTCGAAGAAAGCCATTGGCACATCCGTATCAGATGAGAAAGGATGAGTTCTCTTTACGAAAATGATGATCTATCAAAACTTCTATTCTTATTGCATTTTTTGGAGGGAAAGGAGCGCGGGCTAGCACGACCAAAGAAAGGGGAATGCCATCGAGCAGATGGAAAAAATAAAATCAGCTTAGCATAATACTGTGCTTTTCGAACAAAAAACTCCCATGGTCCCACTCCCACCTTACAGTTTAGTCCACAAATAGAAAGAAAACCATTGGCACATTTAAGTTAGTTAGCTTGCCAGTAATATGACAGCAAACAAACTTACACCTTACTTCCTCTGTCCAGAAATAGAAATGATCTTCTCATTTGCTATTTTTCATTGCCTCAAAAGGTTCTTCTCATTTCTACAATTTACGCTTAAATATGCATATATCTTTAAAAAGTTTGAATAGTCATACGTGAAGATCATTATGGGACAGAGGGAGTATAATTAAGTCCAAAAATAAAAAGGAAACCATTCGCGCATATCGTTAACTTGCAGGTAAATAACACCAGGGTCATGTACCTAATTAGCAACAGGAAATCTTAGGAAAAACGCGTTTTACACTCGTTTTAGGCTAAAACGTGTTTTTTGTATGCGGTGTGGCATTTTTTTTAAATAAGCGGAACTTTTTTACAAGGCGAAGTGGCATTTCTGTAAATAACTTAAACTTATAAAAAAACTCAGAAAACACTTTTTTTACACGGAGACAGCTTTCAATACTACAGGAGACCGTTTTTAACACTAGAGCAGGCACATGTTTTGAAGAGGAGGCACTTTTCAACACTAAACCGACAATCATAACACTGTCTCTAAAGTGCCCGTTTGAGTGTATAATTGTGCCTGCTTGGATATTTATAAGTGTAAAATTAGAACATGCACTTTGTAATATTAGAAGAGGCACATGATAATATTAGAGAAGACAACTATGAAAAACACATTTTTCCATAGTTTATTTTTCACAAGACTGACTCAATTAGCAATGCAAACTCACTAGTAGTTGAGCACCAGATACTTGCACACTAGGGACACTCCGTTAAAACTGCCTGGCTTAAAAGACATAATCATCATTGAAAGGAATTACCCATACGGGCTGGCCCGCATTTGTCATGCCCGGCCACAAGTTGGGCTCGAACCTTCAGCCCAGCTCGCTTACCGATCTAGAAGAGGTCAAGTAGTATCTCCTGAAAAAGACAAGGGCCAGCTCGCCTGGCCAATAGCCGACCCCAATGGCTTACATGATAACACATTAACTACAAAAAGAAAAGTACTAAGCTAGGCAGTGGCCTGCTCGTCGTCTTCCCCAATCAATTCATCAATCATGGCCTCACTCTCTTCACGAGCACGCTCGGTTTCCCTCCTCGCCAAAACAGTATCAACATTCACGGGTAGTAGCTCGGGAGCGACCCACGGATCCTTCTTGTCCGTCTCATCCTCTCCAGCTAGTTGGTCCAGCTCTTCTTGATTGAAAGGAATCACGGCATGGGCTTTCGGGCGAAGTCGTTGAATTGAACGTTAGATGACTCCACCAAATCAGCCAGAGCCTCGGGGTCTTGAGGGAGAAACCACCGACCATAGGCATCCCTCAGCCCGTGCCTATGACCAGACTTCCAGTAAGGGAAAGCTTTGGCCACCAACTTCTCCTCATACTCCTCAGATCTTTCATACTCATCAATGATAGCCTGTTTGCTTGACGAGCTGGACGAAGCGAGCTTCTCCTTGAGCTGAGCCAATTCCTGCTCCAAATCGTTGACACGGGCTTGAGCCTCCCTCGTGCGACCTATAGAGAGGCCCAATTCATCCTGGACCTTGTCAGCCCGTTCTTGTTCAACCTTTAGGGCAGCCTCAACCCTTTTAACCTCCCCCTGGCTCTCCTCAGCTAACTTTTCAGCGGCAGCAGCTCTCTTCTTCTCCTCTTCCAACTCCTTATTGCGGGCGGCCAGTTCTTTCTCCCTCTCAACCAAGGTCGACGCCTTGTTATTTGCCCGATCCTCCAACTCCTCGCCAGTTTGGGACAGGCGAACGGCCAGAGTGGAGAGCTGCAGAAAAAATTACAAGTAAGAATCCAAAAGAACAAAAATCAAAAACGAGGAGGATCAAATCCCTGAACAATACCTCAGAAATGACCAGACCCATGCGGTCCCGGAGAACAGTAGGAGAGGCCAACTCTTCCTTCAATTTGTCCAGATGATCGAGGTCCACAGCTCGACAGAGGACCGCACGACCAAGGCCCACCTTGATTCCCATACGGGCATTCAGGTTTAACCCCCTCAACGGAGTCACGCTCCCTAACACAGTAGCAAGACTATCGACCTCCTCCTCGGTAGACGCCTTGGCCACTTCCTCTCTGGTGATCAGCCCTCTGGCAATTGGCTTCTTTGCCAAAGGAACGTGGTCATCTGGATCTTGAGAGAGGGCCCTTTTCGTTGTCGCCACCACCTCAGATCGCTCCTGGGATTTCTTGGGATCCTCCGAGCGAGGTAGAGTTGTAGAAGAGCCCCCCTTAGCTTTCGTTGCCCCTCCAGCTTCCCTCGTCTTCTGTCCGTTATAGCTCGCCAAGGGAACGTTAACGGGTGTCTTCTTCGCCAGCTCGGTTTGACGAGCTTTGGAACGCTCCTTGGACAACGTCAAAGCAGTGCTCTTGTTTAGATTGCTGAGTTGACGGAAAGACGGTTTGGCCTTTTTCTTTTGGACATCAGCAACATATTGCTCCCCGTAGCCACTCATATCTACATAACAAAATGAGCAAGTAGTTAGACTCAGAAGAGATGTAACTAAGAATAAAAGTCTAGATCTTCACCCCCAAAATGCTAGAATTTGTAACATGGGGCAGATGAGCTCGAGCACAATGAGGAGTCCACCTCAAACAAACACCCCTCGTGGATCACCCATCCAGGGTAACGCCGGTCCGGAACTATGGAAACAAGGGGTTCCACCCCATCTTCGTAACAACCAGCCAATCCAGCTCGAGCAAAATAACAAGCCCGGATCTCAAGCTCTTCCCAATTTACAGCCCAGTCGTCACCCTCATGAGGCCCAACTAATCTAGTCAGTGCCCTCACCAGGTCCTCGCTCCACTCAGGCTCCCATACTTCCGCTGCCCGGCCAAGTTCACCCCGGGAACATTCAAACTCCCATCCGTTCCTGCTCTCCACCAGTACGATGTGGTTAGCAAAGGACTTGAGCTTCCCGGGAAATGCATACAACAAACGAGGGGCATTGGGGACTGCGCCCAGACATACAGTTTTGTAAGGAGGATCAGCTCCCTTGCTCTTCACTCGGGATATCCTAAAAAATTTCTTGAACACACTCATGCACGGTTCGAAACCGAGGTGACGACAAACGACCAGAAAACTGGTGATCGACCTTATTGCATTAGCTACAAGCTGAATGGGCACCGACGCGGTCCCCGTCAAAAATTGATTAATGAATGGATCTAAGGGCAGCCGGAGGGCTCTGCTCGAATTGGCCGACGTAGAAGGCCACCCTCTCTTTATCCTTTATTAAAGAATCAATAGACAGGCTCCCTTTGGGAATGCATGTTATTTTGTAGTCAGCTCGGTTTATTCTATACTCCGAGTAAAGTTTATTGACGATCTTTATTTGGGCCGGTGTGGGCTGTTGGTGAGGAGTGACACGTTGCACGACGCCAGTGACATGATCCAGTGACATTATCCTTTATTAAAGAATCAACTGACGGGAAGATAAAGGCACGGCTATCTGAGCTAATTCCTTCTCTAAATAATTATAACCCATGTCCTCAATGATTTGTCTGCTCTCCTCGTCCCTCGTCAACCATCTGCATCCGATCTTCCGCGTCATCTCCATCGTCCTCGCCCCTTGAAACATCTTCCTCATCACCCTCCGGAGGGAAAGGCCGCGAGTTCGTCCCCACGTCAGGACGGTACGTTGAGATGGGATCCACGTCGTGTACCTCCTCATTAAACACGAGCTCAATCTCGTCACTAGAAATGTTAGCAAGGACCAACGGGTTCGGAGAAACGTCCATGGCACTCGATATTGAATCCTCCTGAGACATACCTGCAAGAGTAACATGGGGGCCAGACCCCGTGTTAATAGCCGAGCTAAGGCCCGTTTGGGGTCCAGACCCCCCTCCTGAACTGGTGCACGTCGCGACAAACGGGGAAGAGAATTTGCCCCCAAAGGTGTAATGTGCAGCTAAGTGCCTGAGAAGGTGACCAAAATGCGCGAAGCGGACCACACTAGGATGGTCGGAACCCAGCCAGTCCTCGCCGTTGAAGACGGGCAGCTTCAGGTCGTTCCAAATTTGGTGAGACTCTTGAAACTTCCGAATCGACCCCAAACTCAGTTTTTTCCAACCACCGGGGCTCACTATTATACACCAAATTGGTCCGCTCGTGATAACAGAACTCCGCGGCATTGCTGAAGAAATAGGCTATCACTAACCAAGAACCTCCCGCCGTTGCCGGAAAATTTGAATTTTCCGGTGACACTACCCAGAAAAGTGAAGAAAAGGGAAAAATATTCGAAAATAAACGGTACAATTAAGAGTTGAAAGAAATTTACCTTCGTAAGAAAGGATTGAACGGTAGAAACTAGCTGAATAGTGAAGAAACGCCGGAAATAGTCGTCGCCGGAGTAGCTTCAAATACTCGTCTTCTCTCTCTGAAATTGCGAAAAGTAAACCATGGCAGGCGAAATCGAGGGTTTTTATAACCCTTGAGACGGGTTAAACCCGTGAAGCAACCCGACCCGATGGAAGACCCGGCGCAGACATTTATGAGACGTCCTTTCCCAAGCATCACGTCTGCCTCGTTTTGTGAACCCTAAATGGCCAAACGGCGCCGTAACTCCGGAAAGACCTAAACTGTCTCATCATCTTCCTTTCTGCAACCGTCAGTACGACCACCCTATCGTCAAGAGACACGTGTCATCGTGACTACAGCTGTATCGCCCTTCTCAAACCTGTGGCGCGCTCGGTAAGATCGACGAAACCTTATGTTTCCAGCTCTCATATCTTTTCGACCAAGAAACAGGGGGCCACTGAAAGGAATTACCCATACGGGCTGGCCCGCATTTGTCGTGCCCGGCCACAAGTTGGGCTCGAACCTTCAGCCCAGCTCGCTTACCGATCTAGAAGAGGTCAAGTAGTATCTCCTGAAAAAGACAAGGGCCAGCTCGCCTGGCCCACCGAGCGAATGACACGATCCAGCTCGCCTGATCCACCGAGTTAGAACCATCGACGTAGGGCTTCTCTGAGAAAGTTCACCTAACCAGCTACGTTAACTCAAAGCCCCTGCCTACCTGTTCTGCTCGCCCCTCGGCCCGACGAGTTAATGCTTTGACATAAGATCTGGAAGAGCCCAAGTACGGCCTATATCTACTCGGGTCCAGCCCAGCAAGGCTCTTTGGGCTTCGGCCTCCCACTCAAAACCCTACTATGGATAAGGATGACCTAGATTACCTCATGAAAGGACACGCTGACCTCACCTTATCCTCAACTTGGAGGGCAAGCCAACTCAGTATAAAAAGGGACTCTCTCGCTCCTTTTCTCACTCTCCATATCTCTATTCTTGAACGGACTGATTTATTCTCACGCCGGAGGGTCTTCGCCGGTGCAACCCGGCTAAGCTCACTGTGTTCGTTTTGCAGGTTTAGCAAGGTATCCAAACCGCTGTTCCGGCCTTGATCACATTTTATGCTCGATCAATCATATTCATACCCACCACGTTCTTTCACTTTTCAAATTTATTTTTTGAAAACCAGTTGAACACTTATAAACAACGAGTTAATAATTAGTTACCGAAATCATTTTGACAAACAAAATTGACATTCATCTTTGTCTGTGGCAGACTAGTTGTACACAATGAAGAATGAATGAATAAATAAACAATCCTCTATCAATTTTTACATGTTCTGGGCAACAAACATACCCGGTATAGACCAGAATCGCAGCCCTGCGTCTGGAACGTAGAAGACAGATATGCCAAATCCTGTTTAAATCTAAACCCTAGCTTCAAAATATCAGGCGATTCGAACATTTGCCTCAACAGCTCGTAGATTGAAGGTAAATGGATCGCCGACAGGTCGAGGAGGAAAACAACCGAGTCGGCATTGAGTAGGCAGGCGATTTGGAGGAGGGAGACGGTGGGGAAAGTGGACTGGTGAGTTCGAATGGGTTTCCATTCGGCGTCGAGTCCGATGACGGAGGTGCGAGTCAATGTGGAGTTCAGGTGAGCGAACTCGGGCGAGTCAATGGAGGAGACGAAATTGATGTCGAGGGGTTTCTGGTAAAATTCGGCGGGTTCCATTTCTCTGACTGTGTTCGGGTGGGTCGTGAATGGGGTTAATTCGGCCCTCCCGTCATTCCCGCTAACATAACGCGAATTTGTCCATATGAGCCTAAAAGGCCTTAAAAAAAATCAAATATACACAAGGTCCATTTACTTATGGGCTTCCTTCAAAAAAAAAATTTTGTGGCCTCAAAGCCTGACATCATCTTATCTAAATGGTAGTTGCCACAAATTAAAAAAAAAAATTGTGGCCTCAAAGCCTGACATCATCTTATCTAAACTGTTGTATCGATAATGGACCCGCCACACTCTAATTAAAAACACTAATAAGTTCACAGTTGTTGTAATTTATTTATTTTTGCCTCTAGTATTATTCAAATAAAAAATAACAACAATCACTTGTGCAATTAACTATGTCTGGGTGCTTCAGTTCACGTGAATGAGACAATCAAAAGAATAGTGTTTCGTTGCGTGAATTGATTGACTAGGGATGAAGAGGAGTAAACTACTAAAATAACCTGCGTACTATTCCAGATTATCATATTTACCTGCGTACTTTTGAAACAACAAATTTAACCTGCGTACTATATACAAACTAATAAAAGCAACCAATACCGTTTGAATTGTTATATGAAGTTAACAAGCGTTAGTTTTCTAGCAGATATTACTATGAAACTTTCCAAATTGCCCCCATAACCTAACAAAATCATAACTCGTTTGGTTAAATGCAAAAATGATACATTTGCCTCCACTAATATTTATATTAATTTTAGCAGAAATTAATATTAACTTAAGATACCATTTAATTAATTTTTAATCAAATAAAAAATATTATACCAATATAAAAAACATTAGGAAAAGATAATTTTTGTAATTAACTCTTAATGATTAATTCAAAATACACCCACACATATAAAATGCCCTCCACCACTATTTAACCCATCACCACCGGCACCGCCCTCTTTCAAAAAAAAAAAGAAAAAAAAACCCAACACCACCGCCCACTACACAACCACTATTATCCTACCACCACCATCCACAACCACCCACCATTAACCAACCATAACCACAACCACTCCAGATTATCTTCATCTTCTTGGGTAGGGGGTAATTTGAAAATTTTGGTAATTGTTGGTAGTGGTGCCCTAGGCACGTTTAATAAACGTTGTAATTGTTATCATTTATTTCATATCAATAAAGAGATGTTTTGATTATTATTGTTGTTCATGTTTACTTATAATAATCCCCGTCCCTAGTACTTGTCAAGCACTAGTATAAAGGCTAAATGATCATGGGATGATCATGTTAGATTTATGGGTACTTGTTTGGAACAAGGTACTGGACATGACCCGCTCTATGTGACTTATGTCATGGTCTTTGTCATACATATATCTCATATTAGTTATGTCATTTGAATCCTTAGACATGAAGTTATTATAGTCTTTCACTTGATGAACATTATGTTTGACATATTCAAACGCTACTTTTAACCGAGTAGTTATAAAGTGTATGATTGGCATGATCGGATTCACGTAGGGAAGAATAATAAGCTAAATGGATTTGTCCCTCCTCGGAGAGATATCAAGCTTGGGCCTCTCGTAGGAATGATGTTGATGAAATGTTCGGCCGGACTCAAATGAATTGATTGGATCAATGACATTTGGATTATCAACATATTCGGAATCGAGAAAGTATTGAACAAAACAAGTTGACTCTTTGACCATGACTTGTGTTCAATGATATCGTGGACAAAAGGATTATGACATATTCTAAAGGAATGCGAACTTGTATCTAAGTTATACTATTTGGGTAGGTATGACGGTTTGCTAGAACCTAATCATATCTTATGGTTTCATGTTTGAACCCATTGCCAACTTAGTATAATCCTAGAGGGTCACACACAATAGAACGAATCTTTAAAAGGACTACATTGGAATTTTGGAAATTCTGGACTTTCTGGGGAAGTGGGCGACCGCACATAATGGACTGGGCGGCCGCACACTTAGCTCAGAATTGTACCAGTTTGTTTCAGATAGTTGTGCGACCGCACAAAGGTTTTTGGGCGGCCGCACAGTATTGTCGACTGGCACTTTCCTAATTCGATTTGGAATGTCTTTTGACACAAGTTTCCTATTTGGAATAGGTCTTGCTTGTGTATAAAAGGAGGATTTCGGCCAGAACTTCAGGGATAGCCTTTTGTGAGTCTCCAAAGAGTTTGAGAGAGGTTTTATTTTGTTCTAAGACATCTTTGGTTGAAGAACAAAATAATACACAAAAGAAAAATTCCATATAGTCATATCAATTGTGAAAGTGTGTTTCATAGTTGTTGGTCTAGCAACCAAGATCAAAGAAGCTCCTTTGATATTCGTTCGAAGTGTGGATACCGCTAGAGGGTGAAAATCATCATCTTCAAAGTTCGTGTTCAAGCTTTGTGATCGTGATCAAGTCTTCAAATCTCCACCAAAGACCAAGAGAAAATTTGATAGCCATCAAGGGTTAGTTTTATCCTATGTTCATGTTATTGTATTTGATTTAATCATATGAACGGATCTATGGGCTTTGGGTTTCAAAATTTTAAATGCTAAATTCCGCTGCGCATGTTTGATCGAAACCCAACAGTGGTATCAGAGCCCCGTTCATGTTGATTAATTCAATACTTGGATCATGTTATGTGTATATAAATTATTTATGTGCCTTGCATGATATGAATATTGGAATATGTGATGTTTATGTGTTATGTGATTTTATGTGGTTTATTGTTTTTACAACTTTAATCGCACGATTCAATCGCAATAAATAAATTATGGTGGATTCAGAATTGTTGGTTATTAATTTTTGATTGGATCAAAGTTTTAATAATCAGGGAAAAACAATTTTGAGACAAAATTTTCGAACTTAAAATTCTGCACATTCTGATTGAACCGGGCGACCGCACGGAAAATACTGGGCGACCGCACGGTTTTTGGGCGACCGCACAGGTATTTTGGGCGGCCGCACGCCAAGATCAGAATGCCTGATTTTGCTCAAAAATCAGAATTTGGAATTTTCGAGAGGTTCAACAAAACCAGTAACAGAACCAATCCAGACCTGCTGATCTGGAATGGGTTTTGGGTAGTTGGTTTGTGTATGGATTTTGGGGTTTGATTTTCCTATTTGTTTTAGTCTTGTGATTCTAAGATTTGTTCAAGGTTTGGATGGCTAATCTGCGTTCATCGAGATTGTGTTTCCCAAACTTGATCGCGATCAAAGTTTCAAAGATAAAACGAAGTTAGAATTATGAAGAGTTCATAATTGCTAAAATTAAGAAACAAAGTTCTTGATTCAATGATTGGAGATCCATGTGGAATTGTGAATGCAATTGGCCTACGTTCATCGAGACCATCTATTGCTTAGTTTCGGCCACATGGACTACTTTCTTGGTTTCTTGAATTAGTGCGGGATTGTGGTTGCCTAATGGCTTAGTTCGACCGCACTTCTTGTTGTCTTGATTTGGAGATAATAACCAAAGTTGAAATAGTCTCATCCTCATAATTATAGAGAAACTAATGACACATAAATATCATGCTTAAATTAATGGAGATTAATTTAGTGGCTAAACTTGATGTGTAACATGTTTATATTATGTGCTCATAAATGTGTTATATGCTATATGTGATGAACCTTCAAAGAAAGTTTTAAGTCTTTTATTGCCATGCCATGATTAAAACACTTGTTAGTACATGAGTAATTTTAATGTAGATTCTCCCTAGCGAGGTGCATTAAATTTATTTATGTATGAGCAAGATAGATAATGTGGGCACGCCCTAGCGGGACACATTAACTATGCGTTTAAAATGGTTAGACTTAATTGGGCGTCAAAACAGTTTTGGGCCTAGGCAAAGATGAGGTTTAACATGCTTTTTGAAATTGGATTTCTTAAAGAATCTCATAAAAGGAACTAAGAGTCATATGAGATATGATTGACAAGAGTTGTCTACCTAATTAATTTGATTTTGTGTAATCCGCCTTAGCGGACTTGAAATTAAATTAAAGTTGGATCTTAACCCATTTAAATTATATTATACATTGGGTGTATATGAAGGTTATATAATTTAGTGGGAGTATTTTGTTTGAAAAATACATTATTTATCTCTTTAATGAAAATCGGTACTTATTAAATTTTGGAAATTTTTGCATATTTGTAGATAATGACTAATAACACTCAATCAATGTCGTTGCGATCAATCCTTGAGAAGGATAAGCTCGAAGAGAATGGTACTAACTTTATGGATTGGATCCGTAGCATAAGAATCGTTCTTAGGCAAGAAGATAAGTTGTACATTCTCGATGGGCCTCTCCCTGCTGAACCACCGCCTACTGCCCCTAGGGTAGAAAGAGACAATTACAAGAAATATCGTAATGATTCTAGAGATGTAAGTTGTCTCATGCTTGCTGCTATGTGTTCAAAACTCCAACAAAGTTTGGAACATTTGGAAGCCTATGAGATAGGCGTGGAGTTGAGAACTATGTTTCAAGAGCAAGCTAGGCAAGAGAGGTACAAGACCATTGTTGCATTCACTACTTGTAAAATGAATGAAGGGCAACAAGTGAGTCCTCACTTTCTTAAAATGAAAGGTTATGTAGAGCACCTTGAGAAACTTGGCTATCCAATCCCATTGGAGCTAGCCACAGATCTCATTCTTAATTCATTGCCTAAAAGTTATAATCAATTTGTAATGAATTATAACATGCATGGAATGGATAAGAATCTCTCTGAGTTGCATGGGATGCTCAAAACTGCAGAGGTGAAAATTGTGGAGAAAGGTTCTCCCGTGCTCTTGGTTCATGATGGGAAGAAGTCTGGTGCCAAAGGCAAGGGTAAGGCAAAAGTTGTCAAACCCAAGATAAGCAAGGCAAAGGTTGCCAAGGCTTCTGAGGCAAAACCCGATTCACAAAAGGATGCAATCTGTTTCCATTGTCAAGAAATTGGTCATTGGAAACGTAATTGCAAGGCTTTCTTGGAAGAGCAAAAGAAGAAGAAGAGCAGCAAGGCTGCGTCGACTTCAGGTATCTATATTATAGATATTCTCCTTTCTACCACTGATTCTTGGGTATTGGATACCGGATGTGGTTCTCACATTTGTCTAAATGTGCAGGGACTAAAGAATAGGAGACTGCTTAAAGAAGGTGAAGTAGATCTACGTGTGGGGAATGGAGCAAGAGTTTCTGCATTAGCCGTAGGGACTTATGAAGTCACTTTACCTTCCGGATTAATTCTTGTTTTGAACAATTGTTATTATGTTCCGGATTTAAGCAGAAATATTATTTCAATTTCTTGTTTGGATAATGAAGGTTTTAAGTTTCTTATTGAGAATAAGAAATTTTCTATTTATTTAAATGATGTGCTTTATGGTATTGCTAATTCATTTAATGGCCTTTATATCTTGGATGTCAAGAATGAAAATAATGTCTATCATGTAAATAAGAAATCTAAACCTAATGATGTAAATCATACTTATTTATGGCATTGCCGTCTTGGTCATATTAATGAGAAGCGTATCTCAAAACTCCATGGGGACGGACTTTTGGGTTCATGTGACTTAGAGTCGTATGATACTTGTGAGTCGTGTCTTCTTGGAAAAATGACTAAGACACCGTTTACCAAGTTGGGTGAAAGGGCAAGCGACTTATTGGGGTTGATACATTCCGATGTATGCGGACCATTAAGTAGCAATGCTAGGGGAGGATTTCAATACTTCATAACCTTCACTGATGATTATAGTAGATTTGGGTATGTTTACCTAATGAAACATAAAAGTGAAGCATTTGAGATATTTAGAATATTTCAAAATGAAGTAGAAAAACACTTGGGAAAAGTATAAAGGCACTTCGATCAGATCGAGGTGGTGAATACTTAAGTCAAGAATTTGATAATCATCTAAAGAATTGTGGAATAGTTTCACAATTGACTCCACCCGGAACACCACAATGGAATGGTGTGTCCGAGAGGAGGAATCGGACTTTGTTAGACATGGTTCGATCAATGATGAGTCAAGTTGATCTTCCAATATCCTTTTGGGGTTACGCCCTAGAAACCGCTGCTTTCACACTAAATCAAGTTCCAACTAAATCGGTTCCAAAGACTCCATATGAGATGTGGAGTGGAAAGAAACCTAGTTTATCTTTCATGAGGATTTGGGGTTGCGAAGTTTATGTCAAGAGACTTATCTCTGACAAACTAGCACACAAATCTGATAAATGTATTTTCGTGGGATATCCTAAGGAAACTAAAGGATATTACTTTTACAACCGAGAGGACAACAAAGTGTTTGTTGCCCGAACTGGTGTCTTTCTAGAGAAAGAGTTTCTCTCCAAAGAAATCAGTGGGAGTAAAATAAATCTTGAAGAAATTCGAGACCCAAAAAATAACATTGAACCAATAATGGAACAAGAACAAGAACCACAAGGAGTTATGGAACCTGTTCAAAATACACAAGCATCTCGCAGATCTAGTAGGTTACGATCCGAGCCCGAGAGATATGGATTTCTCGTAACGGATAGTAATGAGGTAGAAATCATTGAGAATGATGAACCGTCAACCTACCAAGAGGCGATGTCTTCTCCTGATTCGGACAAGTGGCTTGGAGCCATGGAATCCGAATTGCAATCCATGCAAGACAATCAAGTTTGGAATTTGATTGATGCGCCCGAAGGTATAAAAACCATAGGATGCAAATGGGTCTTCAAAAAGAAGACTGACATGGATGGGAAGGTGCATACTTACAAAGCTAGGCTTGTAGCGAAGGGTTATAGGCAAGTTCATGGTATTGACTATGATGAGATCTTTTCACCCGTAGCAATGATCAAGTCTATAAGAATTTTGCTTGCCATTGCCGCATATCATGACTATGAAATATGGCAGATGGACGTCAAAACGCTTTCCTGAATGGAAAACTACAAGAGGATGTGTATATGACACAACCAGAAGGTTTTGAACAAAATTCTAAGGTATGCAAATTGCAGAGATCCATCTATGGATTGAAGCAAGCTTCTAGGAGTTGGAATCTCCGTTTTGATGAATCGGTCAAAGAGTTTGGTTTCATCAAGAACGAAGATGAGCCTTGTGTATACAAGAAGATTAGTGGGAGCATAGTGCTATTCCTTGTTTTATACGTGGATGACATATTACTCATTGGAAACGACATTCCTACACTTCAGTCTGTGAAGACTTGGTTAGGAAAGTGTTTTGCAATGAAAGATATGGGTGAAGCCGCATATATTCTTGGCATTAAGATCTATAGAGATAGATCAAGGAGGCTACTTGGTTTAAGCCAAAGTACATACATTGACAAGGTCATTAGAAGATTCCGTATGAAAAATTCTAAGAGAGGAACCTTGCCCGTGTTACATGGAGTTTCTCTAAGCAAGACTCAATGTCCTAAGACAAAAGATGAGCGTGAGAAAATGAATGATGTTCCATATGCTTCGGCAATTGGGTCCATCATGTATGCCATGATTTGTACTAGGCCGGATGTATCTTATGCTTTGAGCATGACAAGTAGATACCAATCCGACCCTGGCGAAAATCACTGGATAGCTGTAAAAGCGATTCTTAAGTACTTGAGAAGAACTAAAGACTCGTTTTTGGTCTATGGAGGAATGGAAGATGATCTCGTTGTAAATGCCTACACGGATGCAAGCTTCCAAACTGACAAAGATGATAGCCGATCGCAATCGGGTTTTGTGTTTATGTTAAATGGTGGAGCTGTAAGCTGGAAGAGTTCCAAGCAAAGTACAACCGCTGATTCTACAACAGAAGCTGAGTATATTGCTGCATCGGATGCTGCAAAGGAAGCTGTTTGGATTAAGAAGTTCATAACTGAACTTGAAGTGGTTCCTAGTATTGCTAATCCAATAGACCTTTATTGTGATAATAATGGTGCTATTGCTCAAGCAAAGGAACCAAGAGCACATCAGAAATCCAAACACATACTTAGGCGTTTTCATATCATTCGAGAGATCGTTGATAGGGGAGACGTAAATATATGCAGAGTACCTACTGATGACAATGTTGCGGACCCGCTAACAAAGGGACTTCCACAAGCTAAACATGATGGTCATGTTAGGTCCATGGGTATTAGATACATGGGAGATTGGGCCTAGGGCAAGTGGGAGATTGTTGGTAGTGGTGCCCTAGGCACGTTTAATAAACGTTGTAATTGTTATCATTTATTTCATATCAATAAAGAGATGTTTTGATTATTATTGTTGTTCATGTTTACTTATAATAATCCCCGTCCCTAGTACTTGTCAAGCACTAGTATAAAGGCTAAATGATCATGGGATGATCATGTTAGATTTATGGGTACTTGTTTGGAACAAGGTACTGGACATGACCCGCTCTATGAGACTTATGTCATGGTCTATGTCATACATATATCTCATATTAGTTATGTCATTTGAATCCTTAGACATGAAGTTATTATAGTCTTTCACTTGATGAACATTATGTTTGACATATTCAAACGCTACTTTTAACCGAGTAGTTATAAAGGGTATGATTGGCATGATCGGATTCACGTAGGAAGAATAATAAGCTATGGGAAGAATAATAAGCTAAATGGATTTGTCCCTCCTCGGAGAGATATCAAGCTTGGGCCTCTCGTAAGAATGATGTTGATGAAATGTTCGGCCGGACTCAAATGAATTGATTGGATCAATGCATTTGGATTATCAACATATTCAGAATCGAGAAAGTATTGAACAAAACAAGTTGACTCTTTGACCATGACTTGTGTTCAATGATATCGTGGACAAAGGGATTATGACATATTCTAAAGGAATGCGAACTTGTATCTAGTTATACTATTTGGGTAGGTATGACGTTTGCTAGAACCTAATCATATCTTATGGTTCATGTTTGAACCCATTGCCAACTAGTATAATCCTAGAGGGTCACACACAATAGAACGAATCTTTAAAAGGACTACATTGGAATTTGGAAATTCTGGACTTTCTGGGAAGTGGGCGACCGCCACATAATGGACTGG
>JAOWBW010002868.1:0-49853 GCA_026119855.1 Campanula takesimana | reverse complement strand
CCAGCTCCAGCTCAGACTGCTGGCGGTCAGGCCATTGATGATGAGGAGGTTGAGGATGATATCCGGCAGAGATGACTCAGAGAGAGATGAATTACTATCTTTGTGGGACAGATCCAGGATTAGATGATATGTTCAGAGCTTTTCAACAACAACAATTTATGGCGAACTATCAAAGAGAGCGGAGGGAAGAGCAGAATGATCAGAGGATACAGAGGATGGAGGAAGCATTATACGCTAACATTCGGGAGGATCAGTACTTCCGACAAAGAATGATGGCGCATCATTTTCCTGGTGAGCGGTACCCACCGTTGAACTACCCTCCACCACCTGAGTATGTACCACATCCGCCACCGCCTCAGCATGGATGGAATGCTTGGGATGATATTTTGGACCACCACCGCAGTGAGGAGCTTGAGGTATTTCCACTCCCCATGTTTTTTATGCTTAGTTGTGACGAGCATTGGGGGAATGCTCTATTTAGTTTGGGGGGGTGGGAATTTTGGTTGGATTGGTTGTTGATTGATGCACATGTTATCACCTGTTATCACCTGTTTTCCTGTATAGTTTTTAGTTTAAAAAAAAAAAAAAATGGAAAAAGAAAAGAGAGGCTAGGTGAAAACCCGAAAGGGCGCCTAGGCAAAAGGAGAGAAAATTGAGTTATTTATTGTTTTTGCTTGGCGTGGCGTCCTAAGGGAGGTTCGGAGAGAACGGGTAGGATTCCTGTTTGGTGTAGGAGGATTGGTTAGAGGCGAATAGGATAGAAAATCCTCATATTTCTTGTTGGAAATCATAAGGGGGCGGGAGCTTTTTATGAGGTAAATCATTGCTAAGGATTGTCCTAGCTTTGGTTCTTTTTGAGGGAGAATGTAGTGAAAGATAAGCGTGGGGGACGTAGGACGTTTTAGATCCCCCTAGCTTTTTGAGTGGGGCCCTAGTTGGATATGCGTATTACTTTCTTATTATTGGAGTGCTATCAATTAGGGCCATTTGTTATGAATTATTTGTTTTTGGAGAGTTATAAGGAGCGGAGTCTTTACACTCCGTGTTGATTTTCTTTATTTTGTTTTGGCTTTGTTGATGGGAGTTGTAGAGGAGATAGTGGTCATTTTCCTCCATGCTACGCTAATAGACCGGAGTTTAGATGCGGGGTTAGGAATATTACTCTGGGATGAGTAATGGTCTAAGCGTGGGGGAATTTGATGGATCGATATTATCATATGTTATCTCTACATTTTCGTTTCTATTTATTGACTTTTTGATGTAATTTAGAATGGTTTAATGTAATTTTGGTCTAATTGTGTTTGAGGAACTTTGTGAGATTATTTGAGTTTTGAGACACTTTTTAGTGTAATGTGATGTATTAAATAGTCTTAGAGATTGAAAGGATGGAAGTCCAACAAGTGATCGAGTCAAAGTCAAAGGTCAACAGTGGTCAATTTAGTCAAGGAGGTGAAGAAGATAAAAAAAGTCAGAAAAGGCTACCAGGCGCTCGCTCGCCAAGTACCAGGCGCCCGCTCATTAGGAATCTGAAAAAAACCAAAGCTTCTGGGCAAATGAGCGCCCGCCTGGGTGTGACCAGGCGCCCGCTCGGTCGTTCCGTACGGTTTCGGGTTTTCCTTGCCAGACGGGTTTTAACCCCAATTTTCTTATTTTTGGCCCTAGTTTTCTCTCTATATAAATATTAGACTGCAGTAAGTACATATTTCTTTATGCTTTGTTTTAGGTTTTATTCAAGTTTGAAAGATTGTAAAACAAGATTTTGGGATTTATTCATCATCAAGCGTTTATCCAGGTTTATGATTTTTAATTATATTCTTGTGTTTATGCTATGTCGATGAGTAGCTAATTTCATTGTTCATGGATTGGGAGTAATAACTATCAATCTCTATGTTAAATTGAGCTTAATTAAATATTAATCTTGTTCTTGTTTCATAAGAATAGAACTTAATTAATTAAAGATTTCATTAATATGAGTTGATATTTTTGGTCTTTAAATCATCTTGGTTTAGATTGTTGCACTAGCGTGAATAATTTATATATTGAATCATATTCTTGTGATTAGATTTAATGAGGACTTCGCGGAAATCAAAATAATTTAAGATCAAGTGTTCTTAAGAACTTAATAAATTGTTTTTGTGTGTTGTTGACCTAACGGAATATTTCACATAGAGATAATAATAGGGTTGCAATCCGGTGACCAGACCGTCCCAACTCTTAAATATACGTGAACGATTTCTTGGAACAAGTTTAATAATCTTTTTAACAAACATCGCATAGAGAGGAGATAGTTGTGAACCCCAATCTGTGAATCTTCGTAATCTTGAATTAAATCTTTATTTGCTTAGAGATCTTTAATTTAGTAATTTTATTTTCATTGTTTGGTAGTTAATTTAGTTTAATAAACACAATCAATCAAAAACCCCATGGTTCGTTTACACTAATTAAATTTACTTGTTTGACAACAAGTCTCTCTGTGGGATCGACCCTCGCTTTCGCGCGTTACTACTCCGGTAACTAGTGCGCTTGCTAGGTATTTATTACTTGGAATTTTATCCATCAGTTAAATTCACAATGTTCGTTACAATATTCAACAATCTTACCCCAAAACGCTTCACTCTTCTGATTTTTTCCGACAACACTGTCGGTTCCAAACTTAATCCACCCACTGATTAGCACTATATTGTCCTTCGTGCTCCATTTGACAATTTTTCTCCGACTAGTCGGTTTGAACCTTCTGCATCTGGAGTTGGAGTAGCTTCATCAGCACCGCTATTGCTACCCAGAACCATTTGTGTTGAATATTCGGGATATTCTGATTCTTGAGAGGGTAGTGGGCGGTCGTTGAAAATTGCATACCATAATATGGATTCCAGGTGGGTACAGCTGAAGAAGCATGGCATTTGGTTGATAATAAAATTGTGGGACATTTTGATGACGTGGTTGGTTAGAAATTTGATTTGACGATTGAAAATCATTAGGATTGTAGTATTTGGTGGAAAATTACTTGAATTCTGAGTGTTGAAATAAGGATTATTGGGATTATTGGGATCCATTTTTACTAAAAAGATGATGAATATTTTAAAAAATAAGGGGTTAAAGAAGGATAATTAATTTTTTTGAGAGAAAAGAGTGGTTTTTTTTTTTTTTGGTGTCTAAATAAAATGAAAGTTATATCAATTTATAGAGAAAAAAAATTCCAGAATTTTCGCAAAAAAAAAAAAAAAAAAGCTGTAAAATAATTGAGCTCGGAAATTTGGGTTGAAAATAAATCTAAAAAATATGGGGAACCAATCATATCTCGCCATGTGTAAATTGCAAAACAGCAAAAAAAAAAGAAGGCCAAACGCGCCTTGTCTGGGCGTGTAAGCCACGCGCGCATGTCGGCCCAATCCAAGGCTGACGCGTGGCAATGAAGGGTCCCCCATTTTTTTCTCCAACCGGGTTGACAACTCTCACCCCTCCCCCTCTCAACCCCCTCCTCTCAACCCCTTATTACACCAAACTAAACTAACTAACTCCCTCTCAACTCCCTCCTCAACTACCTTATTGCCCATGGTCTAAAGCAGCAAGCAAGTCATAGATGTTCCATACCGAATTGAAGCCATAAAATTTCAGGAAATCCAGGAATCACTATAGTTTGATGGAAATTGTAGGAACAATCCTTCATCAACCCAAGTTAAGGATAAACCTGGCTGCAGGAAAAAAACTCCAATCTGGAGTCTGGACTAAGAATGTAGCCGGATCTAACGGTCACGGAGAGGAGACGAGGTCGACAACCATTTTTGTCAGGTCTATTACATCGTGGAAATGTTGACGCGGAGCTGAACACCGGTCAGAATGAGGATGCCCGGATCTGGAACAGAAGGCGCTGCACTGTACTGTAGGGAGTAGATCAGAGACGAAGAAATTGGCCGTATTTGCTAGAGATATCGGATCTTACGAGCAACAGAAGGATATGGACGTTTTAAGATGAGGAATATGAGGCGAGGAGCCGTTTGTCGACTTCAATTTGGCTCGGAGATTGTGGATCTAGATAGAGGGTGAATCAGATCTGGTGGCTGGAGCGTCGACAAAGGGTCAGCCGGAGAAGATCTGGACAGAGAGAGGGAGAGAGAGTGTGGTGTGAACGGAGGAGACGAGGTCGCCAGAGGGAGACGCAGCCAGGGGTGCCGGAGACGTGCCAGTGACGAAGGGAAAGAGAGAGAGAGAAGAGAGAGAGCGAGAGAAATTGTGTGTGTCGTGTGTGAGGGGATGGGTGGGTTTTGGTTGAGGGGTGGGGTAGTTTGGGTATTTATGAGCTTTGTTTGACTGGTCAAAGGAGGCTAGGGGTGTAAGGGGAAATACAATTTCGGTTGAACTCCTTATTAGGTATTTCATCTGGGTGTTTCTTTTTTTGTAATTAAATCTGGGTCTGGGGCCCTAGGGGAAATTATCCGTTAAAAGAAGACCAAGGGAGTATAGCGTTCGTATTTTTAGTTGTTTCAGTCTCCCGATCTAGAAAGAAAAAATGTTGACTTCCACGGCGGCGGCACCGCAGTCCACCGCCCTAAGCGCTAGCACATTCTAGACTTCCAATACCAATACTACCCTTGGCAGCAGAAAATCGAGTCCGGCACTCCCTCGCAATTATTGCCAATTCAAAGAGCACATCTCTCCAAAAACCCGGCAACCCATACCGTGCCATGCGTCACTGCTTATCATAGACAAAGTGCGCCCCACCCCCCCACCCCCACCGCCACCGGCTTTGGTTGGCCCTACCCGGCCCCATTCCCTAACTAACGACACAAACTGCTTCCTTAATTCCAAGTCCCTTTCCATTAATAGAACCCAAAACACGCACTCGCATATACATATATACGTATAGGTTGTTGTATAGTTTGATTGATTTCGATAATGGAGTTACAGGGGAGTTCCGGTACTGAAGGTGAATTCAAAGGACTAGATATGGATTTGAACAAGGTCAAGGATAGAGGAAATATGGAGAGGAGGAAGAAGAAGAATCGGAGATTCGGCTGTTTTAGATCGGACTACGGCCATCCAACGATTGAGGAATCAGACGGTGAAGGGAACATTGATATGGCGTCGGCTACTACTGACATAAATCACGCTCCGACTCACCTCGTTATTATGGTCAACGGCATCGTTGGCAGGTTAGTCAACTATTTTCCGATTCCGGCAGTGCATTCTTTGCTGAATTCCAGAACAAGCCATGTGTCTGTAAAACTAATCAAGTTTCGATTTTCCTTTTTTAGTATAGGACCGTTATCATTAATTCATTATAATATTAAATTACAATTGGTGATTGATTCATTCTTTCCTTGTCATTTTTTTTGCAAATTTAGGACTAAATATGTTGTATACTAAATTTCATTAACCATATGACAATTAAAGGTAGAACTTGAGGGAATAATATGATTTTTTTTTTATTTTTTTTTTAAACAAGATAGGCAGGAGAATACTACAAACATGTTAATGACATTTATAGTTTCTCAGTGGCATGATATCATGACGCTCATCTAGTGCTAAAGGTGCTAGTAACATAAGAGCACAAGTTCAGATTTTTGCCTAAATGGAAATTGAAAGGAATCTTTATTTAGTTAATTGGTACTCCCTCCGTCCCATAATGAACGCCCAAATTTGCTCTTGATGAAAGAGCAATTTTGGACATTCGTTTTGGGACGGAGGCAGTAGGTAGTTATGATAGTTGGTTCAAGCTCTTTTCATTATCATAAGACTCATCGTTTTGGTTTAGAAGACACTGTTTTTATAAACAAACTTGAAAAAGGATACTTAGCCATGCATGTGGTAGTGTTATTATACTTGGAAGGGAATGGAAATGCTATTGTTTTCTCAAAACCACTCTTCCACCGGCTTTTATGTTATTCTGTTTTCTTGAAAGCTCACTTTTCAAGTTGCCGTTTGAAAGTGATTGGAGACCAGTGATAGAAAATTGTCTAAAATGATACGGATGCTTACAGCCTGGATCTGTATAAAAGCATTGGTGAGAAAGATTGACAGGGTATTGCTACTAACAGCTGGATATGATAAAAGAATAACTTTGGCTCAAGCTCAAGGGAAGATGATGATAGAGAATACTGAACATGGAGTAGGCTTTAGTTAGTTGTTGGATATTATTGTATCAGCATTACTTTTTTCTCATATAAACTATAGTTGGTCGTGGGAATCTAAGTTGGAATCAATTCCAGAGAGTCACTCAACTTGGAGGCCCTTAAAATATCTAAATTGGCCTTCTCAGAAATCTAAACAGTCACATCGTTGTTGACTAGTGAAGACCGGAGAAGTTTGTGGTCAGTTAGGCAGTGGCAATACAATGAAGACAGACACTAAGACACTGGATGTTGGCTGCACTATATGGTACACCAAAGTTTGTCGTGTGGATGTAAGTTATAGTAATGGTTCAATATACTGACCTTTGCATTCTTCAAATAGTTAGTATTTACAGAGACTGGATTGAAGTAGTATAGCTCTTATGTAGAACGCAGCCGAAAATGACTTTTATAAGGCTGTTTTAGAGCAAAAGGGTTTTGGCATTGAGATGATTTGGCTTGTGAGAGAGAAGCCGGGGGGTGGGGGGAGGGCATCATCTTCCCCTGGTTGGAGAAAACTCAACCTTGAGTTTGAAATTGCACAAATATAAGAATCCACAAAACCCTTGGTTTACATCACCGACGAACATGAAGTTGACTTGACGGGTTTCTATTGACTTGAAAGATTTAGCAGAGAAGTTGAAAATCAATGCACTTGGTCATGTTTAGGGGCGCACATATATTAGTGATGTTTGATCAGGTCATGAAACGTCTGTTAGTTTACCCAACATAGCACAGTGGCTCATGGAAGTGGATAGTCCATGATTTTATACCTCCTTCCAGTGGAACTTGCTTAAATTTCATATTGTGACCAAATTTGCAATATATATATATATATATATATGTATATATATATATACATATATATATATATATATATATATATATATATATATCTGGCGCTTTAGGTCCGAACCCAAGATAGTCTATTGTTTGAGCTCAGCCTTTGCCAAAACATTGTTGAAATCTGATTGTCTTCTTTCTTGCTCGTAATACATCGTGCCATAAAGGTGTGAAGTCAGAAAATTGAGGTAGCAGTTTAGGGTCTGTAGCTTGCTGAATAACTGCCAAGGTAGACTGTCATGAAACGATTCGCTTGGCTTCACATCTGAAAATTAGGGCAGTAGCTTTGCTATCTCCAAAGGTTGCTTATGTTCAGAAGCTGCTGTTGATTTTTACTCTTTTTCATAGCAGATGCCATAAGCTTCATATCCGTGCTTTCTGTTTTAGCTGCTAGCTTTGGTGCTGGTGGTGAGGTGTGGAATAATTTACTTATGAAGGTTAGTTAATTCAGGATGACAAATATGCGTAGCCAGTCTATTTGAGGTTATTGCTTCACTTAATCAATTCTATATATGAATGGGCATACTTTTGGATTTTGGTTTAGTAGGAAGAAGAAACCTGTGATGTGACATGAGCAGTCTGTTAACTGGCCATAATGGAAAAGGTTGATGATGGATTTACATCGGAGAGTCTCTTACGAGTATAGGTTGTAGTTTTCCTCGTAATTTCCAACCATCTCTTGGCTTGTAACAGATTTAAATTGCAGTGCTGCATCAGTTTTTTCCCCATATGTTTGTTTTCTTACTTCACCACATTATTTACTTCGTAATGTAATGTGTGGCATTCGACTTTACACACATTCCCATCAGCATATTTTCAAAGAAAATGAAAAACTGCATCTCATTAAATACATTTCGTATCATGACTCCATATTAATGATTGGACACTTACATGCAGTGCTCAAAATTGGAGATTTGCGGCAAAACAGTTTCTGAAGAAGTATCCTGAAGATCTCATCGTTCACTGTAAGTTATATTAATGATGCATTATTATCTTTCACACTTTTGAGTATCTCTATTCTAGCTTGAGTTGCTTAGTAGGCATTTTTTTGCTCCTTCTCCTAGCATTGACTGCTTCTTTGAGTAATGGAAAGAATTTATTTATTTATTTATTTATTTATTTATTTATTTGTGATTTCTACTTAGTGAAAGAAGCCATACCTTTTCATTTTTTATTTTTTTTTGAAAGAAGCCATACCTTTTTTTGAAAGATGCCATACAAGATGAAATTAAGATCAGCATGGTTATGGCAGTCCAATGTTTAAATGCAATAAAAAGTAGGCAAAATAACGAATGATGAAAATTGCTGGACGGATGGACTATATATTTATGTTTAACAGTCAAAATCGGGCCTGTGTTTTTTTTTTAATTAATAGTTACATCAGCAATAAGGGAGGGATTACTAAAATAACAAGTGTACTTTTTTCTCTGTTTGTGTTCTTGTTAGCATTTAGTTTTCCAGAGGCATAGAATAAGTTTGGTGGTTTTCACTGATCTGTCTCCTGAGGGACTTAATTGTGCTATGCGATATTAGATTAAATAATCCTCATTAATCAACAATCTTAATGTCATTCAGTTTTTTACACTTTAGGCGCTTGAGGAAAAAATGTTGTTTACTTGAGGACCATTCTCCTTACCTTAAAACGTAAAAAACTGAGACTCCTTGAACGCTTCATAAAGTTTGGCATGAAGTATCTATGCCATTGAACCTCGAAATTTGTTAAAAATCTGTATTCTCTACGGTGATAGCTTCAAATTTAAAACTAAAATTTCTGAACGCATGTGCTATGTCCAGGCAGTGAATGCAACTACTCACGTTGACGTTTGATGGTGTTGATGTGATGGGAAGAAGATTAGCAGATGAGGTGTGTAATGCTATTAGCAATCAGTTTTTCTCCTTTTCGATGCACTTGTCTGGCGTTTTTGTTACTTGATCAGATGCACACAAACCAAAGAGTATCTTCGGATATCTCCTTGATTCACCCACACTCGAACATAACAAATGTGACTGCTTTCAGGTTATATCTGTAATAAAACGTCATCCAAATCTACAGAGGATCTCTTTTGTGGGTCACTCACTTGGTGGTGTGATAGCGAGATACACAATTGCTGTACTTTATAGCCAAGAAAATCAAGAACATGTATATGGTGGATCAAATGATTCATTTCCAGGACACAAATTGAAGGGGAAGGTTGCTGGACTGGAGCCTGTTAACTTCATAACCGTTGCCACTCCGCACCTTGGTTCAAGAGGACATAGACAGGTGACTTTACTTATGTTCTCATCTTGTTTGCAACCTGGATTCCATCAGTTGCTTCTTGGAAAGTATTATATAATTACCTTATGCCAAATCCAAGCCATAAAACTCTTTCTTAATTGACAGTGCGTAAATTTTTAGTAACTATGTCTGTTTCTACTTGTTCTTGAGTTCTTTCTTAATGGTCTGTTTTGCAATCTCAAGTCAATTCTAAGCCTTGGCCTTGGAATTGGAAGAATAAAATGAAGTCTGTGGAACAAAAATTACTCCTTTAATTTCAATGGCATGGCTTGGTATTTGGTTGCCAAACATACCCTAAGGTCTCTCCTAAAGTTTGTAGTCAGAGTCTGACAGAAAAGATTTTTGTCACAAGTGTGTGAAGAAATTATATTCAGGAAGAGTGTAAAATTCCCATTAACACAATTATGGTGGTATGTACGTATAAGTGTATGTTTCATGTCACATGAACATATACATATACATATACAATACATAACATACACATACACATACACATGAATCAAGTGTACATGAACAGACTCATACACACACATGAATCATGTGTATGTCTATATATATTTATGTATATTGTGTGTGCATATATATGTATATTGTAAATATAATTTATAAGGTATACACCCAATGAATCTTATTATCAGCATATTACCCTGCGATGAGCTTTTCCTCGTTCTGTTTTTATCAGTAATGACGTAGCGGCTGTAGACACCCCATTTTGAACGTTCATCCATAATTACACTACTTCTGTGTCTCGCCTTTGATTTTGGGTTGAAACTCGTTAAGTTTGACATGTTTCGTTAAGTTTCTAACTGACTCCGTTAGTTAGGGGCCAAAATGAACATTAAAACTTCTGCAGAGGGCAAAATTGTGATTCAAACACAAGATGCCTCGTACGAGACATTAGATGTCTCGTACGAGACATCCCCCTTGACAGTCGGGTTTTCAGCAGTTTCCTTGTTGATCTCAACCTCGTTTATTGGCAAACACTCCACAATCCGGGAAAGAAAGGAAGGACGATCCGAGAGTCCGAATACAACTCCTTGGAAACCAAGTCTTTGATTCCCATCCATAAACAATCCCTTGGCTTGATCCCTAAGTCAAGAAAACCTATAAATATAGGGCTTCTTTAACTAAAAAACCTCTAATGGTCATTCATCGCCTCTTAACCACTCCAAATCTGTTCAAGAAGGCTCTCATAATCAGCCTCTCTCCCTCACCCACGAAATTTACAAGACCATAACACAAATCAAGTCAAGCTTTTGGATCAATCAAGGCCTTTAGTCAAGGCCATCCATAGGATTCTCGAAGAACACGCTTAGGTAAACTCCTTTGTTTTCTACCTTCTCATCTCCTTCTTTGTTTTGAAGTAGTGTGATTCTATCAAAAGGATCAGCTTAGAGCCTCTCCAATTCATGGAGATGGTCTCGAAGCATATGATCCGACATTCCAAATAAATAAGAAATTACTTATTTGCTTCCTTGGCAGTTAATTGCATAATTTTAAGATGATGATGATGATTTCGTAGCAAGACCGATCCTAGATCGGGTGGATTGGGTGCTCATGACCTTCCCAATCCATAACTTAACCCCCGAACTCAAGAATCTCACGGTTCGTGTTCCGTTCAAAAACATGGTGGCGACTCACAACAAACCGAGCAACGATCAAGTCCTTCCAAACCAATCGAAACTTACGAAAAAGGACGCGCGCGCTCACAGTGGTACTCCGCTGGGGATGAATCATACTAAGAGGGTTAGACTTGCGTTGAAAAAAAGCATCATCGTCTTCAAATTTCTGCAGTTCTGTACTGTTCTCTGTTCCCAGAAGGGATCCCTCGTATGAGGTATCTTTGTCTCGTACGAGGCATCTCAGTTCTGATCCGACAGTCTGGTCCTCTGGTTTGGAAAAAGGGATTCCGTCCGGTTCAAACACGTAAACAGGGTTCCAGATCTGTCCTCCTCCCTGTTTCTGAGTCTTAGGACCTTCCTAACGACAAAGAAACTCCCCGTGTATCATTAAGCTAACCTTTGTTTGCAGGAGTATTTGCTAACTTGAAATATTTCTTGCTTTGCTTTTGTTATGCTTTATGTGAGAACAACGAAGGCCTGAGTTCCTCCACAAAAGGGAAACGTAGGCAGCCACTTGGGCCGGCCATTGCATGTCTTTTCTTTATTTTCAAAAAAAAAAAACTCTCTATTTTCACCTTGACATCTAGAACTTGACTCCCACACACGTGCACTCATGTAGATTAATTGCACTACATACCCTATAAACCCGGGTCCCAATCGAAGGACAGATGTCGGTCAGCATTTCCTTGCCGGTCTCTCCAAAGATGGTGTACCCACTCCGTGACACGCTCCTCGACTGTGTTCATGGGGAGCCTTAGCCGTAAGCCCTGCATCAACCTCATGCATACATAATAGTCAATAGGACACTCCTTGTGACCGGTCAGTTTGATTCTTAGGATTGTTTTAATCTTTGTCCAAGATAACGCTTCTTCTACAATCTATAATCCTCCCTTCATGAATTCTTGACGGTTGTCCTTTCGGTAATAAATTATCGGACAAAGGATTGCGATGGTGAAATTGAGAATTTTTCTAAGTTCATCGAGTCTAGTCTCTTTCGCCATCAAGATTCTGCGTTTGATAATGTCCCTTTCGGTTGTCCCTTCTAAGAATTCATAAGGTTTGATTGCATAAAAGGCGTTATTTAACAAAGTGCAAAACAATTACGGAATCACTTAGGTTTGGCTAAATTGAATGGTGGATTCCGATGAGAATATGGGACCTTTGCCCAAATTATCCGTTTGGGAGAGTGCAATACAGGTGAAAAACAAGGGGCTCATATTCTAGGGTGACAGAATCCACTATTCCAGGATATTAGATAGAAACCCCCAAAACGGATTAAGTTCCGTCCGACCAAAATTAGGATTAAAATCTGAAAATCTATGTTCTGTGCTGGATGCCTCGTACGAGACATCCTTGTCTCGTACGAGACATCTCCTTCTGTCTGTGTTAGTTTCTGTGCTATGCTCGTTTGGTCAACCCACACTCACTCTTAAGCCTATACACCTCATAAAACCGACTTGTTGGGACCTTAATCTGGGTTTAACGCAATCTTTATACGCTTAGGTCCGTCCAAATCGCAACTAGATCGTTCCAAACTCACCCTACACCATAACTGGAAGCAACGACACCAATACTGAAAATCTCAATGAGGCCAAAGCTGAAATCTTGAAAGCCGCCAAGCAACTAGAAGAGAAGCAAGCTCACATAGACGCCTTAGTTGCCGAGCTCCATACATTGAAAGTCAAGAAAGCTAAGAAACAAAAGAAGAAGGATTATGAATCCCTCGCCTCCTCCGAAGACGAGGCATCCTCTAGAAAGAGAGATAAAAGGTCTAAAAAGAAGCGCTACGAGTCCGACTCTTCTTCTTCTTCTTCTTCTTCCTCCTCCGATGACGAGGAACATGCCTCCAAGACTACCGAGTCCAAGAAAGAAGGTAGTGGTGAAAACAAAAAGGTTGATGCTCCTGTGACATGAATTACCTTGAAAAGAAGCTTGCTTCACTCGACACTCCAAAGGGATCATTCACTCCTTTTGATCCTGATTCTCTCCGACAATCCATCACCAAGTTTCCACGCAAATATAAGAATCCCGATGTGGCAAAGTTCAATGGCACCACTTGTCCCGAGCTCATGTTGAAACCTATACTTGGGCCATGTTACCAATGGGTGTTGATGACAACATTTTAGCCCAATCTTTTCCTCAAACCTTGGAGGGTGCTGCGAGAGATTGGTACATGTCACTTCCGATATCCACTAGGCTTGATTGGTCAGAAGCATGTCGAGTGTTCCAAAAGCAGTTTGAAGACAACTCTACATACCGCCCTACTAGGAGGGATCTTGAGCAAACTAAGCAATACCCCAATGAGTCTTTTGCTGAATTTGCTAGAAGGTGGAGGCTCAAGCTCACGGAAATTGTTGAAAGACCTAGTCTTAAAGAACAAATCCACATCTTCCTCCAATGTCTCTGTGAGGAATTTCAAGACAAGCTTGCCGACAATTACTTTCCTAGCTTCATTGAGCTCCACGAATCCGGAATAAGGATTGATGACCTCCTCAAGTCTAAAAGAAAGAGTAGTAGTTATCGCTACGAACACAAAGGTACATCCAACAAAGAAGCCTCCATCAACGCCATAGCTTTCAACAACCAAGGAAAAGGCAACTACTCCGCTGTTCCCCCTCCCAAAAGAGAGAAGAAGGAAAGGCACTATGAAAGCTAGAAGGAGTCACTCAAGGAGAACTCTTTGACATACTAGTGGAAGCCGGAAAGATCACTCCAAGAAATCCTCCTACCACACCAAGGGAACTCCCTCCTCAGCATGCTCACCACCTCTTCTGCAAGTTCCACAAAGCCACCGGCCATGACACCAACTCTTGCCGCCTTTTAAAGGATGTCATCCAAGATCTCATTGACAACAAGGAACTTGAAGCGCCAAATGTCCTCAACAACCCGCTTCCTAACAACTCTCTCTAAGCATGACAAAGCCTCAAGAAGAAATCAAGATCAACCACTTTGGGGCTACAACTATCCTCTCCCTTTCTCCTTAGGAATAGAATAGGTTTTAATTTCCTAGTATGAACTCGAAGAGTCGTTCTGTCATTCTAGTCCATCTCCCTCCTTCTCTAGCCTGTGTCAACTATCGAGTCTGTTTTGAATTCTAGTTATTAATAAAAGTCATTCTTATTCCTATACACTACTCTAAGGTTGTTCTACCTCATGATTATCTCTAAAATTTCATAAATGGACTCGCAAACAATAATAATCACTAAACATGAAACTTTGCAAAAGATGATAGTTATGTCTAAACGAGTTTGAGAACGAAGGCTATCATAAGACGTCAAAAATAAGCACTAGGGTCCATTAAAGGTAGAACTATCTTTCTAGTATTTGAGCCACGTAGCGTTCTTTGTCGAGTCTAGGGGCTTCCTCTTCTCCACTCTCAAAAACTTTCTTCAAATCCAAGCATCAAAGCTAGGGGCTTTTGATCCTTTCCTTCCCTAGTCTATTCATTCTCGAAACGTACGAACTCGTCAAAGTAAATCCACACTAGAGGCTATCCTCTTTGCCTCTAAGTCTCATTACAAAGTGCGTTATCCCCACCGAGTCGATGCTTGGAACAACTTCCCAAAACCAAGTCGATAGCTAAAAATGCCTAATGCATTCAAACCCAAAAATCTTGCATATCTCACCATAATAAGAGACAAAACTACTCTCCTCTCTGAGTCATCTTCGAGTAGATACTCTGTAAAAAAAAAATGAAAAAAAAGAGGCGCAAACGAGATGCCCGCTAGATTGAAAACCCGAAAGGGCGGTCTAGGCAAAAATCAGGGTGCGTCACAAAAAAAATATAGGGAGAACATTCTTCAAATCATTTCTTCTTCAACCTCCTTTAAATCCAACTAGCGGGAGGGCACTCTTCTTTCAAGTCAAAACAACCTCATATACCTGTTCACATAGTCATCTACAACATACAAGATTCTTGGGGCTTGACTTAGACCACACATGAGATAAACTTGGGGGGAATAGAACACATATCTCATCACCTTCACCGGAGACTTTTGGACATGGAACTCTAGAGTTGTCAACAAAGTACGCTCGGCTACATAGAGCTTGCACATTGATCAATATCATTGGTTGTCGGACAAATAGTTGTCTCCCTTGACACGACATGACTAAAGGAACGATCTGGACGGATCATCTTGCGCAAGGAAAACGAGTCTCACACGAGATAACCATCAGAGAAACTCCGTGGCACATCATCTCTGCAGAAAACCTGATTAGGTCCCAACTTGTCAAAAACAGGTCCCCACACACACACAAATCAACACATACAGTTCATCACCAATAAATATCCCATCATGAATCCATGCTATTCACACTACTTACACCAAGGTTGATCGACCGGGCATGCACATAAATTTGTCACCGCCACCTGAGTCTAATTACAAACTAAAATCAAAGCTAAATTGCTTGCTAGAATAGGTTCTACTTGTTGTATTAACAGGTACAAAAACCGATCCATGCTAAAAAAAATTCAACAGTGGTTAGATGATCCCCACAGAGAATTCAGCCACAAAAGATATTCTGCATCCAGTACTTTCAATCAACTACGGCCATTGAAAGAGGATAATGTCCAGCACGTTCAATCAGCTTCGGCCATTGATCAAGGATATTCAGAAATCTACATCAAATCATCCAGTACTTTCAATCAGCTACGGCCATTGAAAGAAGATAATGTCCAGCACGTTCAATCAGCTTCGGCCATTGATCGAGGATATTCAGGATATTCAGAAATCTACATCAAATCATCCAGTACTTTCAATCAGCTACGGCCATTGAAAGAGGATAATGTCCAGCACGTTCAATCAGCTTCGGCCATTGATCGAGGATATTCAGAAGTCTACAAACCAACAACAAATCAAGAGATTCTGCATCCAGTACTTTCAATCAGCTGCGGCCATTGATCAAGGATAATATTCAGTACTTTCAATCAGCTCCATGAACTGATCTGATTGATCGAGGATATTCAGAAAATCTACATCAAACCGTCCAGTACTTTCAATGATGAATTGATCGAGGACATGTTCAGTACTTTCAATCAGCTGCGGCCATTGATCGAGGACATTTAGGGATCCAGTACTTTCAATCAGCTTCGGCCATTGATCGAGTATAATATCCAGTACTTTTAATGTAGGCGCATTGATCGAGGATATTCCCCAACAACTTCAACACCGTCAACCGCGACGCTCCATCAACATCAGAGGGTATATTCTGAATTGGGTCAAGGACATTGATTCCTCAGTATAGGTTACTCTCTAAACTCTAAACTTTACTTACTGCAGTTTTGCTTTCAAACGATTTTCAAAATACCTCGAACGACCGTTTTTGTTTGTTTTTGGAGTCGAACTACGTTTGGTCTGATTCCTTTCCGGAGGATACGTAGGCAGCTTTCTAGCCCGACCATACCCAAAGTTCTAAATGGTGTCTTTTCTATCGACGACGTTACTTCTTTCATAAGTATCGTCGCCGAGGGGCTCTGTAGACACCCCATTTTGAACGTTCATCCATAATTACACTACTTCTGTGTCTCGCCTTTGATTTGGGTCGAAACTCGTTAAGTTTGACATGTTTCGTTAAGTTTCTGACTGACTCCGTTAGTTAGGGGCCAAAATGAACATTAAAACTTCTGCAGAGGGCAAAATTGTGATTCAAACACAAGATGCCTCGTACGAGACATTAGATGTCTCGTACGAGACATCCCCCTTGACAGTCGGGTTTTCAGCAGTTTCCTTGTTGATCTCAACCTCGTTTCTTGGCAAACACTCCACAATCCGGGAAAGAAAGGAAGGACGATCTGAGAGTCCGAATACAACTCCTTGGAAACCAAGTCTTTGATTCCCATCCATAAACAATCCCTTGGCTTGATCCCTAAGTCAAGAAAACCTATAAATATAGGGCTTCTTGAACTAAAAACCTCTAATGGTCATTCATCGCCTCTTAACCACTCCAAATCTAATCAAGAAGGCTCTCATAATCAGCCTCTCTCCCTCACCCACGAAATTTACAAGACCATAACACAAATCAAGTCAAGCTTTTGGATCAATCAAGGCCTTTAGTCAAGGCCATCCATAGGATTCTGGAAGAACGCTTAGGTAAACTCCTTTGTTTTCTACCTTCTCATCTCCTTCTTTGCTTTGAAGTAGTGTGATTCTATCAAAAGGATCAGCCTAGAGCCTCTCCAATTCATGGAGATGGTCTTGAAGCATATGATCCGACATTCCAAATAAATAAGAAATTACTTATTTGGCTTCCTTGGCACTTAATTGCATAATTTTAAGATGATGATGATGATTTCGTAGCAAGACCGGTCCTAGATCGGGTGGATTGGGTGCTCCTTGACCTTCCCAATCCATAACTTAACCCCCGAACTCAAGAATCTCACGGTCCGTGTTCCGTTCAAAAACATGGTGGCGACTCACAACAAACCGAGCAACGATCAAGTCCTTCCAAACCAATCGAAACTTACGAAAAAGGACGCGCGTGCTCACACCGGTATATATTAACTTACTGGTCTTTTTCTTTTTTTGTTCATACTTATAGTCTGCAGTTGCAACAATTTTATGTCTGGGCGTTACTTGACCATTTGTTGACAAGCTAAGCTCTCTTTGTGAATTCCCTCTCTGATCCCACTTGAATAATATCAGATCAGAGTGATTCTTGGATCATCTTGCATAATTTAATTTTCTTACATTTGTTTATATCTGCTCGAGTATCTCCGAGATTGTCTATTGTAGTTGTCAGGACATGTAAGCCAACACTCACACAAGCTAAGCTACCTCTTGCACCGAGTATATGGTGGGGTTTAGCAGCATAAAGAACATAGATTTGTCAAAACATCGACCAGCTATTAAGCATTAACACGATCCGCGTGGTCGTGAGTTAAAGGTTTCGTTTTCACAAGTTCTTCAATGTGTTTCAGGTTCCTTTGTTTGGAGGAGTTTACGCCTTGGAGAAACTAGCATCCCATATGTCAGGGTTGCTTGGAAGAACTGGAAAACATCTATTTTTAACAGATGGTGATGATGTACATCCCCCTCTTTTGCTGCAAATGGTCAGCGATCGTGAAGACCTTAAGTTCCTGTGAGCACTCATGAATTACATTCTGCAACTGCCAATTATAAGGCTTGCATTATACTCCATCCCAAAATGATCTTCACATTTGACTATTCAAACTTTTTAAGAGTATGAACACTTGCTTCACTAGCCATGCTTTGTTTATGCACTTTTAAGTCTAAAATGTAGAAATGGGAAGAACTTTTTGGGACAATGAGAAATAGCAAATGAGAAGATCATTTTGGGACGGAGGGAGTATATCCTTTTTTCATTTCTTTTGTTTGTGCAGGTCTGCATTGCAATCCTTCAAGCGGCGCGTGGTCTATGCAAATGTTCATTTTGACTGTATCCTATTATGCTAAAAGGCCACAATGCTTTTTTGTTTGCTTAAAATATTGAAGTTGACTTTATTGAGCTTTATACAACCTTATAGACATTCTTCATGGTAAAAATATACTCCCTCCGTCCCATAACAATGGGCACAAAATGACTCTTGCACAAGAATTAAGAAAAGTGTAAATGTTGTGAGTATGAAAAGTGAGTGGGAGAGAGAAAGTGTAAACGTTGTGAGTGTAAAAGTAAAGTAGAAGAGAGAATGAGTGGGATAAATAGTAAAGATTCTTTCCATTTTTAGTAATGTGCCCATTTGAATTTACTATTTATCCCACTCATTCTCTCTTCTACTTTACTTTTACACTCACAACATTTACACTTTCTCTCTCCCACTCACTTTTCATACTCACAACATTTACACTTTTCTTAATTCTTGTGCAAGAGTCATTTTGTGCCCATTGTTATGGGACGGAGGGAGTATTCTTTTATTGATTTCATACTCTATTCTTTTCTAGTGTGAAAACTATATTCTTTTCTAGTTTCCAAGAGGCCTTGTTTTCTTTTGTTTTTTTTGTTTCAGAATTTATATTTCAACTTTAAATATTATTAGTATCTTGTTTACTCATCTATAAATATACATTACATATGGAAGGACAGTTCTGGTTTGTTTATTTAGCGTGGATGATTTTTTGTGTATAGGATGAACCAAAGATGTGTTTAAGAGTTAAAGAAATCTAGCTATCTGATAGGTTTGATAAGGAGAAAGATTCTTCCCGAAACTGTTTCTGTCCATAGGCAAAATATTCTTGCCATCCGGCTAATACTGGTCTAATTTTCTATTGTGACCTCACATCCTTTTGCCAACCTTGACATAACAAAGCTCTTGTAGGATGGAGCACTTCATCGATTCGACGGCAAAATGAACTCCCGAAGGTGACAATTTGACATATTTGGAGAGAGTTTTCTGTATATAAAACCATCTCATTATGCATTTGATTTCAGCGCCAAGATCTTTCAAAGAACAGCACATACCCACATGTTTTGAAGGTGGAGACGGCAAAAATATCCGATTTTCCACAAGAAGGTGCTGCGGAGGTGCAAGTCAAGGGACACAAGACTGGTGATCTGGAAGGTACACATCTCATTATTATTTTAGGTGCTTTTACAACCGTTGAGAGTTGCATTTCTCTACTTTGTAGACTATGGTAATTACTGAAAGTATATGCACTAAAAAGATGCATAAAAATAAAATAAAATGGATGGAGCTCAAACGGTAGACTACCTTGGCTTGAATCATGTAAACTGTGATGGTCGGACCCTTCAATTTTGCCCAAGTACCCATGCCCACAGGACATGGGTGTGGGTGCGGGTGTTGGTGTGGCTATTTGGCACTACATTCGGTGATTAATCTTAAAATGTTAGAGGATCCGACACTCGGAGTCCGAGCATCATAACATAAGAGTGCCTTAATGCTTTGGGTATTGCCATAGCCCTCTTGTAGGCAGGATTTGGATCAATCTAGCCGTTTATGTGTGTTAAAATTTAAAGTTCCATGTAGGGGAAGGCTTCAAAAAGATATAAATGTGATAGGTTGATGGCCATTTACACGCGCGCGCGCACACACACATTTAGGGACGAAATGGAAAAGAAACAGTCATAGGTCAGGAATGAAATCGGTATCCCCGTGGCATTCCATCTCACTTGAAAACTGCTCGAGCTTTCTTATATCTTGGTGGCCATATTCATGAATTATATTATTCAATCCTTCTGACCTTATTTTATAACGTCTTGACTGTAGAGAAAATGATCAAAGCGTTGACTAAACTGAGCTGGGAACGGGTAGATGTTAGCTTCAAAGGAAGCAGACAGAGATACTTTGCACACACTACCATTCAGGCAAGTTTTTGTTTGTATCGCTTGTATAGATAAGTCGATGTGGGATTGTGGCTTATAGTTTTCTGTTTCCTGAATGGTTGTAGGTTAAAGGGTCTTGGATAAATTCTGATGGAGCCGACGTAATACAACACATGGTTGACAATTTTCAATTGTAAGGACAGTTTTTTTTTTTTTTTGAGGAGGCAATTCACTCCCTCCGTCCCTGAAAGTTAGTTCCACTCTTTCTTTTTTTTTGTTAACTCGAGCCCATTTTGGGCAATAATGTAAGTTAATTTTATTATCCTAATGAAAATCTGAAACTTTGTTATTGGAGTATAATAATATATCAGTAACAAATTTAATTTGTTCATTAGGATAGTTAACATTAACTTAAAAGTATTGTGGATTAACTTAAAAGTATTGTGGACAGTTAATTTGAGTTAACAACAAAAAAAAAAAAAAAAAAAAAAAAAAAGTTAGACTAACTTTTCGGGATGGAGGGAGTATATTTTGTCACGGTTAAATGACCTAACAGCACATGTATAATAATGTGTTGTAATCTTAATATTATCATTTGTAAATCCAAGTCAGAAATGAAAAAAAGATGGATTTGGAAAATTTGAATCCCGTGAAACTGATCACTTTCCGTGACCAGTAAGGGCTTATTTGGAGAAGACAGGTAATTTTATGAGAGCTTCTTCCCCTATTATTACTATTAGTGAGATATTATATGAGGTCAGGTGGTCCAAATTGATCACTTCCGTGACCAAATATTGGCTACATGATTAAAGCTGGGGCTGGGGCTGGGGGGATCATCAGTACACCATTATTTTCACTGAGTTAACCAGGATTACTTTTTCCTTTCCTAGTAAGGACGTTGACACATCATTTTTGGCTCTAGGGTGGGGTTGACCTAACACTATGTATGGATTACTCTGATCGAGTTTTTCAATCTTTTCGGTCTATGAACCACTTTCTAAAATCTAAATACAAGTAAATCGGGTCTGATCCCAGTCGCTAAATTGGTAAGTAGACTTTTAAAGGGATTTTTTTTGTAATCTTGTTAATCGAATGTTATGATCATTGATAATCAGGCAAATTGACGGATCAAATTGGACTAAGTGTATACTTACTCTTCCGTCTCATAGTAATATCATAAGTGTTGTAATTAATTTTGTATGATTCGTATGAAATGTGATTTATTTATTTGTACATCATTTATTTGATGGTAAAGAAACTCGCTTAAGACTGAAAAACTGAACCAAAATATTTAATTTCTGCGTATCGAAATACTTTTGTTTTGGACTTGTTTACACATATTAAAAAAAGTAATTATCACATGAAAAATTGACTAAATTATCTTTAAAATAATTCGATTATCCTAAGTAATCAAATGTTTGCACAATGAATATCTGATACTTATAAATAAAAGTATACTCCGTATTTGATAAACAAATATACAGATGCCTAAGTAATTGTAAAATAACAAATACTTCCTCCGTCCCAGTTTAAGGTTCTTATTTTCCTTGTTGGTATGTCTCAGTTTAAGGTTCTTAGTTGCTTTATTCTTTAAATGTCAAAGAATGAATAGTATTCTGGACATCCTTGTCCTCATAAAGTTCATACAGTATATTACAAAAAAAAAAAAAACCATCACTTACTCATCTACTTTTTTTACCCACTTGTTTTATGAATTGACAATTATATCCTCCACAAACTACTATTCTTAACTCAAATTTACATTGGTTTCTTATAAGCGTGTAAAGTTAAACTAAGAACTTTAAACAGGATAGAGAGAGTATTATGAAATAAATTCTAACTCCTTCAACAAGTATTATGGGATGAAGGGAGTTTTTTTTTTTTTTTTTTTTTTGGGGGGGGGAGGGGCTAAATGCCCCTAGATTTAGTTTTACTCATACATTACATTATAACTTGTTCTTTTTTATTTGTGTTCATTGTACTTTTAATTAAAGTAATGCATGAGAGAGACAATGAGAGAGACAATTGATAGTGGTAGAGCTCTTCTGTTTTTTATTTTTAGCTCTTATTTATGTATGAAGTGTGATTCATTTAGATATATAAAAATTCAATTCGTTTTTTACTCATTAAAATTTGAACGTCACATAATGTCCTCGTAATTTTCAAATGTAAAAATGAGACTTAGGGCTCATTTGTTTTTTGATTTCAACTTTAATCAGATTTGAAGTCTAAATCGTTCAGACATATAAAAATACAGTTTGTTTTTTTCTCTCATTTAAATCTGAAGGTCACTTAATGTCCACTTGGTTTTGAGATGTAACAATGTCACTTATTTAGATCTAAAATGACTTTTTTCTTCATATATATTTATTCATTAAACTCATAATTCCAATGATATCCAACCCAAACACTATATAAACAACGATTCATGTTCTCTCTCTACTCCATTCAATGTCATAATCTTAACTCCAAGTGTGAATTCAAACGAATAAGAAAAAAGCTTGAATAATTAAAAAACCAGTCTTCAGTCGCTGTCGCTTATAAATTTAGCTAATTTCAGATGTGAACTCAAATTTCTGGACTTAACACTAAATGCTACCTTATTTGCCTTTTATTATATATATATATATATATATATATATATATATATATATATATATATATATATATATATATATATATATATATATATATAGGTAGGTAGGTGCTCAAATGAGAACCTAAATATCGTGAAAACCGTGAGAACCAATCATAACCATTAGATTAGAAAAAAAATCAAGGGTCCATATGTTAGATACAATTGACACACTTAGATACATTACAAAAAATTCGATTACACTTGGATACAATAGGTTAATAAGTATTGTATCTAAGTGTTGCACTTGGATACACTATGTTAAAAACTAATGTATGCAATTGTTTTTCGAAAATTAACTAATGTATCCAAGTGTATCCAATGTATCTAACATCTGGACCCTTGATTTTTTTTAATCTAATGGTTATTATTGGTTCTCACGGTTCTCATATAAAATTGTTCTCACAGGAGCGCGACTATATATATATATATATATATATATATATATATATATATATAGGTAGGTGCTCAAATGAGAACCTAAATATTATGAGAACCATGAGAACCAATAGTAGCCCTTGGATTAAAAAAAAAAACGGTCCAGATTAGATTTTAAAGAGGAAGGAGGCGGTGGCATTTTTGAAATAAGTCGGAACTTCAAGGGCAAAACAGGTATTTGGTTCGTTATATTCTTCTGCGATGAAGCGGTGGCATTTTTGTAATAAGTGTTAGATACACTAAGAAATGGCTTGTGTATCCAATAACTAAAGGGAAGCGGTGACATTTTTGTAATAAGTCGTTAGATACACTAAGACAATGGCTTGTGTATCCAATAACTCAAAAGGGAAGCGGTGGCATTTTTGTAATAAATCGTTAGATACACTGAGACAAATGGCTTGTGTATCCAATAACTGAAAGGGAAGCGGTGGCATTTTTGTAATAAGTCGTTAGATACACTAAGACAAATGGTTGTGTATCCAATGACTGAAAGGGAAGCGGTGGCATTTTTGTAATAAGTCGTTAGATACACTAAGACAAATGGTTGTGTATCCAATGAATTATCCAAGTGAACATTGGATACATTAGCTTTTTGCCTAAATGTATCCAAGTAAACATTGGATACATTTAGTTTTGACATAATGTATCCAATGAATGTATCCAATGTTAACTTGGATACATTTTGCTTTTGCCTAAATGTATCCAAGTAAACATTGGATACATTTAGTTTTGACCTAATGTATCCAATGAATTATCCAAGTTAACATTGGATACATTTTGCTTTTGCCTAAATGTATCCAAGTAAACATTTGATACATTTAGTTTTGACCTAATGTATCCAATGAATTATCCAAGTGAACATTGGATACAGTAAGAAATACCTTCTGTATCTAAGGAACTCGCATTTGCCGACTTTGGCGTGCGTTATGTTTTAAAGCGATATGACAATTATGCCCCTGTGTCTCCTGTATTTTCAAAATTGCCACCGCTTTTTTTTTCTTCCTCTCTAATCTGCACCGTTGATTTATTTCTAATCCAAAGGCTATAAGTGGTTCTCATGGTTCTCATATAATTTGGTTCTCACAGGAGCAAGACCCTATATATATATGTGTGTGTGTGTGTGTGTGTGTGTGTATACTCCCTCCGTCCCAATCGAATTAGGATAATTTTTTATTTTGGGTGTCTCATTCGAATTAGAACAACAAAAAAAATGTAAGTGTTTTATTTAATGGGACTCACATTCACACTCACAACAATTTTCCACTCATTATTCTCTACCCCACTTTCTCTCTTTTACTTCACTTTTCATACTTACAACACCTACTCCACTAACACTTTTCCTTAATCCCCCGTGCCCAACTCAAAAATCTTAATTCGGATGAGACGGAGGGAGTATATATATATATATATATATAGGGTCGTGCTTCTGTGAGAACCTAAATATCGTGAGAACCGTGAGAACTTTGATACATTAGGTAAAAAACTAATATATCAAATGGTTCACTTGGATACATTACTTGACTTGGATACATCATTGGATAAATTACTTGGACATATTCGGTAAAAACTAATGTATCCAATGTGCACTTGGATACATTAAGTTTTCACGGTTCTCACGATATTTATGTTCTCATTTGAGCACCTACCTACCTATATACTCCATCCGTCCCACCCGAATTAGGATTTTTGGGTTGGGCACGGGGATTAAGGAAAAATTGATAGTGGAATAGGTGTTGTGAGTATGAAAAGTGAAGTAGGAGAGAGAAAGTGAGGTAGAGAATAATGAGTGGAAAATTGTTGTGAGTGTGAATGTGAGTCCCATTAAATAAAACACTTCAATTTTGGAGTTGTCCTAATTCGAATGGGACACCCAAAATGAAATTTGTCCTAATTTGAGTGGGACGGAGGGAGTATACACTATATATATATATATATATATATATATATATATAGTTTTACTTCATTAAATGAGAAACAATTAAAGATAACCATGAAAATCAAAGATAACCATTGAATTAGATAAAAAAAAAATCAAGGGTCGATATTATACTTACTCGGGTACACAAATAATATGCAAAAGTGTTAGGAAAGATTTCATCTCAACAAACAATGAGTGGAGCAGTTCAAATGCACAAATTAACTCAGCTCACTATTGGTACATGCATTAACGTTAAACACCTTAAAACTAGGTGCATTAACTCTTAACAGAAAACAAGGAGTTGGAGTTGGTGTTTGCGAGGAAGGAACAGACAAAATAAAATGGTCGTCATCTTTCTTACTTCTCCTTTAACACCAGATTTTGCACCTAATCCCCTCCCCCTACCACTACTAAATCAACACTGTGACATACTCCGTCTCCTGTGTCTACCTACCTACTACTACAATCACACACCCACCCACCCACTGTCTTGTTCGGATCGGAAAAATAAAATTACTGTTGAAACAGAGAGCAGAGAAAGAAACAGAACAGTCTGGTTTGGCGTGTTAAACATCCCAATTTATATAAACCCTACTACTTAAACCCCACTACACACACATAAATACCCACCCGTGTATGTGTTTTTTCTTTCTGAATTATTCCTATTATCTACTTAACTATTGGAAGAAAAATAAAATTTATTTGATCATCTTTCTATGACCAACTTTATTCTTCTGATCTGATCTGATCTGATCAATTCTCTCTCCTTTTACTGTTTTTATTCCATTTCTTGTGTTCTTTCTTCACCTCTTCCCTATTTCCTAACTGAAGCCCTGTTTTTTTTTTTTTTCCCATTTGCTTCTCTGATTTTTGTGGGCTCCAAGAACGAGGCACAACAGTAGAGACGAGTGTCTTTCCCTTTTCAGGGGTCTTCTTCCCTTTCCCCTTAAGTTGCTTTCTTTTTTACACATCTTTGCTTCATTCATCAAACAACAAAACAAGCCACCACATCTTCATCATATTTCATTCATTGAACTGATTGATTGATTCAGGGAAAGAGAAAATAAAAAGAAAAGAAAAAAAAGGAGGGACTGAAATCAAGAAACCCTTTTCAAGAATCAAGATTGTCATCTGATCTGATTCCCTTTTTTTGCGTCATGAACTAGATTTCGCCTTTCTGTTTCTGAAATTTACCCATTCCCCTACTTCAACCTTCCCTCATTTTTTTTTACTTTCACTTTCTCTGTGAAGTCACATGGGTTACCTTCAAGATTGGGTTTTTTTTACCCTCAGAAAACATTATTCTTTCGTTTTCTTTCTCTTCTTCTTGATTCTAAGCTCTACCCATTCCAGATTTGTGCCTCCAGGTTAGTGGGTTTCTCTTCAATTCACACACATAAACACATACTCTGTTTTTTTTTTTTCTATCTAAACATAATTTTCCTTTACCAAACATTTCAGGCAGAACAACATCCAAGTTGCATAAGTCAGATTCGCAGGTGAGGTTTCATAATTTTCCTTTACAAAAAATGTTCATCACATTTCATGATTCTTCAAACTGAATAGAAAAATTAGTGAGTAATGTGTACCAACTACTAATACTTGATTCTCCCCTTTTTTTGTATGTATTCCTAAAATTTGAATTAAATTTCCTATGAATAATGTGTGTGACCATATTTTTTTTATTTTTTTTGATGCAGATTGGAGTTAGAAGAGAGAAATGGGTGATGGAGAAAAGGGTGATCGGATCAAGACCACCGAGATGCGATTCAAAATGCAGAGGTTGCAACCATTGCATGGCAGTTCAAGTCCCAATTGCACCTCCCCTTCTGCTTCATCTTAAAATTAAATCCACCAAAAAGTCAAAAACTCCCAAATTCATAGCTTATTCAAGAAGAGGGGATGACTTGTCCAATTACAAGCCTATGTGTTGGATGTGCAAGTGTGGTGACTTTATTTTCAGTCCTTAAAAAAACTTAATTCAATTTGTATATGACAATTGCGTTTTTGGTATGAAGAAAATAATTTTCTTCAAATTGTTCATGTATAATATGATGGTTTTCTACATACTCCCTCTGTGCCCCGAAATGATTTTTTTCATTTGCCATTTTTCATTGTCCTAAAAAGTTTTTCATATTTCTACAATTTAGGCTTAAATTTGGATAAACACAACATGGCTAGTGAAGCAAGTGTTCATATCCATAACTACCGTGGCTGACTTAGGATTTCTAAACACCGGGTGCACAATTCACTGTATGACTTCATATTAAAATTTTCTGTAACGTAATTACATTATAATACATAATTTCAAATTACAATTGTCTCATACGGAGAACCAATACAAATATATAAATCAAATTTGTTTCTTACGCGTTTCATACGTTGAAAACGTTTAATATCATTCTCCATGACTTTTCTAAGCAAATCTTTTTAGTGAAACTTACAAGACAAATTATACTAAAGTACACACTTTCAAAGATTTTGGTATGATCAATTGTTTTTTTTAAAAAAACAAATAAACTCCCGTTCAAAAAAAATAAAATAAAAATAAACTCTTAAAACATTTTGGTACAATTAATATAACTATTGACTTAAATTGAAAAGGGAAAATAGGATTTAAAGGGAGGGAGAAAGCACAACATAAAAATGAGAGTAAACAATGCTCAACAAGGCTCGAACATGGGACCCTATGATAACAACTTATGACTCTTAACCAACTGTGCTACTATCAACCTTGTTATTTCATGCAGGTGCACAACTAATATATACATATAAAAAAAAAATTAATGAAATTTTGAGTTGATCAGGTGCACGTGCACCCCTCCCACTATGGGAGGTCCGCCCCTGCATAACTATGTGCATAAAATGGGTTTTGCACGGGAATTAAGGGATGAATAGTAGTGAGTAGTTGATGTGAGTGTGAAAAGTAAAGTAGGAGAGAGAAAGTGTGGTAGAGAATAATAGATTGATTGGTGTTGTGAGTGTAAAAGTAAAGTAGGAGAGGGAATAAGTGGAATGAATAGTAAAAATTCTTTGTCATTTTAGAAAATTGTGACTTATCAATAGGATACCCAAAATGATAATTTGTGCACATAGTTATGGGACAGAGGGAGTAGTTTCAATTACGTATTAACCATATTCAACTTTCTCGTATTGTTCCATAATGAATATGGAGCAAGTGTTATAATTGTTCATAGTCATGAATGAAGAAACGAGAGTAAGGTACTGCATGACATGTGTTCTGTTTTGTTTACCAGTTCAATGAAAGTGAAATTCTTTAGGAGGATGGTGGTAAATGTGATGGCATTTGGTAAGTTGGGACCCGGTGAGATTTGATATGATTTCTGCAATGAATAAAAATAGAATGAGTAAAGTACAATCATCAATGCACGGGTGGGCTAACTTACATTTTTATAACATTGTATACCACACTTCGTTCCAATAGTTATAAGTGCAAGGGAGCGGGCGACTGCGGTTGCGAGCTGTCGATTCAGCGAGCGCAATATCGTGTGATCTTCAGTTCCTCGTTTGGTTTGAGATCGATTTGATAAATTTTGAGTTTTACGGCACATAGATAAAGCGAGGTGGACAAATCTTGATCTTGGTTGCATGGAGCAGTTCCATTTCTTAAGTGCAGGGCAATGACATTCACACAAGATTCTTGAGTATTAAAAATTGAGCAATGCTAGGAGCATAAAATTTGCAACCAAAATGAAATGACGATATTTTATTGGTTGCATCGATAATGGACCCACCACACTCTAATTAAAAACACCAATAATATCATTACACCTAAGATTTTGTGAGCAAGTTTTTGTGATTTTTTTATGCCCTTAATATTATTCTTAAAAATTAAAGACAAAACTGTATTGTTTCAGTTGCCAAGTGCCTATGAGTAAGATTTTGTATTTTTTTTAAGCGATGATTATTTTTATTTAAATAGTGTACATCTTTTATGGTAAATTGTAGTCCAGATCTCCTGTACCACTTTGTGTGTCACTCTCTGTGCCACAAATGATCTAACGGCTCACAGTTTTTAAGATTAACATTTTATTAACATTATTCAAACATATTAACGGCTGGATCACTTGTGGCACATGAAATGACACACGGAGTGGTACAAGAGATCTGGTCTTGGTAAATTGGTAACTAAAACGAAGAAGAAAAATAATGAAGGTGGAAGAAATGGGTTAATAAATGTGAAAGGGATGGGGAGGAGGCAAAGGTGGTTGGATATACAGGAGTTGTCAGTTTTGGGTACAGTTTTTTTACAGTTACAGTCTCTTCCTCCTCCTGGGTTTGGGTTTCGTATCTTACAAGTCTGGCTCACTATTTCTTTCTTTCTTTCTTTATGATGCTACTACACCTTTTTTTTATATATAAATAATTCACTCTCAATTAAAATCAAATTTATTTATTTTTTAACATTCATTTAGAAACGGACGGTGTCACTCTTGAACTTGGACTAGACTAACACCAGCCTAGTCTGCCGGCAAACGGCCTTCAAAGATTACAATTAGAGACAAAATCGACCTCAATTTGCTTCCAGTTTGCATTAATAGTTTAACAAAGAAAATGAACCATATCACTCTGGAAAAACGTTTTTTTTTTTTTTTTTTTTTTTATCCTTTTCTACTTTTGATATTTAAGTAATGGAATAATGTTATGCGAATAGAAAGTTTGTTCAAAAAGTGCTTTAAGGTTTGTACATATAAGGGGTGAGGTAGTATATGTTAAATCAATTATTTTCTTCAAGCTAATGCGCGACAAACGAGACTTTAATTTAGTAAAGAAGAGCCAACAAAGAAAGAAGTAATGTAATAATGTTACATGAATAGAAGGTTTGTTCAAAATGTGCTTTTAAGTTTGTATATATATAAAGCGAGGGTGAGTTTATCCAATTTATATGTTAACGTGTGACAAATGAAACTTGAACAAAACAAAGTAGCCAACCAAGAAAGACGTAATTAATTGAATAATAATTAAACCTTATTACGTTGGTGATGAAAATGAAAATATGGTGTTACAATATTGGATTTCAAATGTGACTACATACGGGTGCAAGCGGTTTGGTTAAGACCGTGCCGCCTGATTCGATTCGATTTTCAAGTACGAGTGGTTTGGTTCAGTTTTAAAAGTTGGTAAACCGCGTGGTTTGGTTTGTGGTATGTCCTTTCCAAACCAAACCAAACTGCGAGACCGAACCACCAGACCAAACCGCCCGACCGCATATATTAGTCATATATTTGTATGTTAACTAACATTCACTTTTGAATTTTTAAGCTCGAGTTCGGCACGATAAGCTCGTTAAACAAATTTTTGTTTCAACCGGTTCGCACTCGACTCGATAAGCTCATTAAAAACACATTTTTACAGGAAAAAAAGCCTAAGCTCGAGCTCGGCTCGTTAAAATTCGAGTACGATATCGCCTCGAGTTGTTCGCGAACAGCTCACGAGTTCGAACAAGCAAGTGGGCTCGAGCTCGGCTCGGCTCGTTTACAGCCGATTTGAAGAAGGCATAGCTAACATAAATCAAGTACATACCATTTGACATGAAAAGATAGCAGTCGCACCGACCTACTTAAGAAGCTGTTTCAAAATAATCCACGTCAAAATGCTTAATCATCCACTTGTGTTATGGGATTCTTCACATCCCAATGCATATAATGTACAACAGCGGGCGTAAACAACATCAAGAATAAACAAGACATAAAAGTTTTAAATTTAAGCTGAGAATTACCTCTTAGTTGGCACAAACAACTGAAAACTGGAGGACTCAATTCTCATTGTAAGAAGTCCAGTGAGCAAGAATGAAAGTGGTGACATGACAATGTTAACTATATCATCAACACAGAAAACTAAGGCTCTAGAAGGCCTCTAGCCAACAATTCTTTAATTCACTTTCGAGTTCTTGACGTTGGTAAGCTGATGAGAATTCCACTCCAACAGCATCCATATTATCGACGTGCCTGACATTGGAAAACTAAAGATAGTGAGGTAAACACACCAATAAATCATAACCTCAACGGTGACAAGAATTTCCATTATTCTATTTTTTAAAAAGATTAATATAATAAGTTTATAGCTCAAAACAGGAATTCAAGGTGTTCTGTTTTAGCCATTCAGAATGCACTACAAAAAATAAGGTGCTTAACTAGCTCAGGAAATTTTTACAATGCTTAGCAACATTAATCGCATCATTTTCAGACTGACGCTTGATTTTTGGTATGTATCAAACAAACTTTGCTGCCATTTGATGCAGGCCAAAAGTATTATGTTTACACAGTAATCTTTAATTATTTACACGTATCAATGTATTATGCACCATAAAGAGCTTGGTTACTATATGGGGAACCCGTAAGTGAAAACTTGAACTCATAACCGTGATCATAATTTTAATCTCATATCTGGTCACAAAATTAGGAGTTCTCTTACTTGGGTCATGAGTTCAACAAAACCATCTATGCACATGCTATTGTCAACATTCTTGACCTCAATGTATACTCTTTACAAAACCCTCTTAATTCCAGTAACAGATAATCGCCATCTTTAGTTTTCATATTGTCAAATCTTCAACTCGCCTTTCTTTCCATAAATATAAATATTATACTAGATCATGACCTGCGTGAGGCAAGTGGCTAAATCATGACCTGCGTGAGGCAAGTGGCTAACTTGTAGTGACAAACTTCCATGAAGATAAAGAATGAAAATATGTTAGCAACCATTTTGAGGGGACTACATTTTTCAACTGCAAATAGCAACAGCCAGGACTACCTAATTTCACAAACCGAGTTTCATTTAAGCTTGTATCAGCACTAGCAATGGAGATATAGATCATATCTACTGACCAAATATTAATACGCCCCCGTCCTGAAATGATATCCCCACTTTTTTTATTGTTATTACGTAGGTAATGTGAGCAATAAATTTAGGTTAATTTAATTATCCTAACAAAAAATTTAAAATGTTATTGATACACCATTATATATACTATCAACGACAATTTTTAGATGTTTATTAGGATAATTATATTAATTTATGATTATTTCTCAAAGTACCTTCGTATCGTTAAAAAAAAAGTAGGAAGATCATTTCGGAACTTTATCCTTTTCAATGATATAAGCCAGCACTAGGGATTAGACGTGACCAAAAAAAACCGGCAACCGGCTAACCGCCGGTTGATAACCGGTCAAAACCGGGTCAAAACCGGGAAACCGGTTAACCGGAAACCGGCTCAACCGTCAACCGTAATTCCCCGGTTCGGTTTCGGTTAGGCCTTTCTCAAAACCGGTAAACCGCCGGTTATAACCGGATAACCGCCAACCGGATAACCGGCGGTTAAACCGGTTATAAAACCGGAGGTTAACCGCCTAACGGCTACTTTTCAAAAATTTGCACCGGGCCCCCCCCATTTCCCCATGTCTGACTGACCACCACTGTCCAAAAACGGCTAGTTTTCCAACTAGCCGTTAGTTCAGTTAACTTTCGGCCTTAAATGAAAAAAAAAAAAAAAAAAAAACCAAAAATTGCTTACATATAAATACCCCCTCCCTCCTACCATTTTAGTTCCACATCTTCTCTATACTCTTTCTCTCTCTACTAATTCTCACACTCTCTCATATTTCCAGTTAGATTGCATAATTCCAGTCAGTTTTTTAACGCTTTCCAGTTAGTTTTTTAACGAAATCACTTTTTTAATTTATTTAGAAAATTCCAGTCACTTTGTTAACCATTTCCAGTCAGTTTCAAATCATTTTCCAGTTAGTTTTCAGAATTCCAGTCAGTTTTTGAGAGTTTCAGTCAGTTTTTTGACAGTTTCAGTCAGTTTTTTAACAAAATCTGTGTTTTTCATCATTTTCAGTCAGTTTTTTAGCGAGTTTCAGTCAGTTTCTAAACAGTTTCAGTTAGTTTGTTAACAAAATGGCCTCATCTCGAAGGAGCGGCAAGGAACATGTTGGTTCTTCCTCACTTAACCCGGAAATTGAGTCACATTTTGAGGAAAGTGAGCAAAATGTTGAAGAAAATGTTCCTCAAAGTGGTAGGGCCGGGCCGGCCGAGCTCGAGGCGTGGAAGAGGTGGTCGGGGCAACGTCAAGCACGAGAATCCAAATCCGACACTTTCACGATCCATTTCCGAAAAGTACAAATTGACAACCTTGACCCAACGACTTTGTACATTTTCGAGCGTGTTGCAACTATTGCACCAAATCTTACCCGTTCGCAAAAGGTAATGGGCATGGAACATTGAACCATCACTTGAGATCAACACATCCTGAAAAACTTGGGATTGATAGTGATCAAGCTCAATTACAATTTGCTCAACCTAACACCCAAGGTACGTCTTCGGTCTTATTTAAGTTTAATAATGTGCGTTTATAGGAAAGAATTGTGCAAATTTGTGTGTGTGTTAAAGGGCTTGCTTTTAACTTTGCGGATGATGACTTTTATGAACGGTTTATTAGACTTTCTTTAAATCCGGCCGCCTCCAAAGTACCACGTACGACTCTCGTACGCGATATTAAAAAAGTGGTTTGGAATATAACATTTTTTAATTGATGTTTTATCAAAATTAGATCAAAGAGTTTCAATTTGTGCCGATGGTTGGAGTGATCATTGGCAAGAAATAGTTATTTGGGTGTTACATGCCATTGGATCGATAATTCGTGGACTTTACAAAAAAACTATTGCATATGATTTTTGAACCACCTCATTCCGCGGAAAATATTTGTAGAAAGTTGCACGCCATTTTGGCAAAATATGGTCTTTTGCAAAAATATTTTCTATTTCATTCGACAATGCTAGTGCTAATACCGCTAGTATACCGGAATTGATGCTCATTTGTCAACCGTCACTTGGGGGTAAGTATTTTCATATTAGATGTTTATGTCATATCAAATTTATGTGTTAAAGATGGTTTGGATGCTTTAGATCAATATGTTAAACCCATTAGAGAGGCTCTTTATTTTATTTGCAAAAAAAATAAAAATTACAAGAAAATGGATAAATATTTTACTAAATAAGGGTCTTCCCGAAAATATTTTTTCTATGGATGTTCCGACTAGGTGGAATTCTACCTACAAAATGTTAATTGATGGTTTTGAGTATAAAGAGCATATCATGGATTTTTTTATTAGTATGGGCTATGAAATTCCTTTATTTGCGTATCAATGGAACGCTTGCACTAATTTATGTCAATTATTAAAGATTTTCAATACCGCTACTTTGGCTTTGTCGGGAGTTTATTATCCAACTTCCGTTTTGGTACTTGATCAATGTATTGCAATAGTTCTAAGTTTTAAAAATTTGCAAAATTGCACCATTTTAAACGAAAGCATTGCTTCCATGAGGCAAAAGTGGGTCAAATATTTTGATAACATTCCGTCTCTATTTTTGCTTGCAAAGATGTTGGATCCCCGTATTAAATTGAAAGATCTAGTCCGCATATAAACGTTTTATTATGCAAATTTATATACCAATGGGGACGGATTACACGAAAACCCGGCGATTATTGTTGAAAATACAAAAAAGATTTGGTGACTCTTTATAATGAGTATAATGCAATTCATGGAAATGTTTCTCAATATGGCTCAAGTCCTAATGAAGAAGATATTGATACACAATATGATGTGAATAACGATCCATATAGTTTTGTTAATGATATTTATTTTTCAAAACGTCCTAGAACGTCTCCTTCTTCTTCTTCTACCTCTAGCATTCCGTACGAGTTGGAAGCATATTTCTCTACTAGACATGAAGTTGTACAAAACACTTCAAATCCAATTTCTTTTGATATTTTGAGGTGGTGGTCACAAGGCAAGAAACTTATCCCATACTCTCTTTAATTGCAAAAGAAGTCTTAGCTTCTCCCTCCCGCTTCAACCGTGGCCGTCGAATCGGCATTTAGTGTGGGAGGAAATGTTTTGGATGCAAGACGTTCCCAACTAACTTGTGAAAATTTGGAAAATCAACTCTTGCTTGGTGATTGGGTTAGAGCGGAAAAGAGGAGCAAGATATGCCTTATGAAGAGGATTTAGTAAATGTAGATCCACAATATCAATACGACTTGGAGATTCTACGGGAAGTTCGGAAGGGGACGGAATGTAGATAGTTTTTATTTTAATTTTTAGAATAGGTTTATTTTTATTTCATTGTAATAGTTTAGTTGAGGTAATAAGGCTCCATTTTTTCCTCCCTTAATTATAAAAGGGCAAGGATTGGTTGTCCCCCTCTTTGTAATTTTAATTTTAATTAATAAATTTAAGGGTACCGTCCCTTTTTTACTTAAAAAATTTGTGTTATACATTATAGTTATACACTTATACATTTTAAGTTTTTAACTTAAAACAAAAAAAACAAAAGAAAACTGTTTAATATATGTATGACTCATACATATACTCCCGTTTTTTTTTTTTTATAAAAACTGTTTAAAAAAAAAAAAAAAAGTTAAAAAATCTGTTAATAAAACTGTTAAAAAAATCTGTTAAGAAAACTGTTTAAAAAAACAGTTAAATTTTTTTTTTTACTTGAAAAAAAAAAACTTTACTTGAAAAAAAAACCTTTAAAAAATGAAGTGTTTTTTTTTATTTATCTTTTTTTTTTAACAAAAAACTGTTAATAAAACTGTTTTGAAAAAAAAAAAAAAAAAAAAAAAAGGTAACCGGTTTAACCGCATTAACCGTTTAACCGTAACCGGACATAACGGTTAGACGGTTAGGTTACGGTTAGCATTTAACGAAAAACATAACCGGCGGTTATAACCGTCAACCGCCGGTTATAACCGGATGGACACGTCTACTAGGGATACACTTCTTAGATTTGTAAGGGGTGGTTCTCACAGACTTACCCATGATAAGATTGCTGAGAACAAATGAACCCTAAAAACATGTATATCCAAAAAGATTAAAAAAAATAATTAAACGCTTAAATCAAAAACGACGGACAATAATTGAAAGTATTAAAGCATTTTCCGCCAATCCTATTGCATTACAAATAGCGATAAATGACTTGGGGTTAGCTAACATGCATCGTCATATGGAATAATCAATGAAAAGAGGTGACGAAACAAAATTATACTAAAACTAATAAAATAAAAAACAAAAATTGTGAAAGCAAAGAAGAAGTGCAAAGAAAAGATAAAGGAAAAAATGCAAAAAAAATAACTCAATTGGTCACTTTGTGCAGGTTTGATACCTTATGTCATTTTTGTTGCATCAAAGGTACCTAAAATTGGACATTTTTTGCATTTGTGGTCACTCGTGCTAACGACATCCACTTTTTTCGGTTAAGTTAGTCATGTGCCATACATGTGACTAAATTTGAAGGGTAAAGATGTCAATTCAAAAATATCCTCACCCCTTCTTCCCCAAAACCCTATCCCATGGCAGCCCTCCTTCAACCTGCAATTCATCACCAACCCCTCCGCTTTTTTACACACTGTTCTTGTTCTTGTTCAGATCTGTATCAAATAATCGAGCTCCTTTCAAAATTTACCCTGAATGTACTGTGTTTCTGGTGGCCCCAATCAAGCTCTTCAATTAGGGTTCATGATTTGCAATCTGTTCTTCCGGCAAGTCCGCCATCGTTCCTCTGACATAGGTAGGTGACGTACCGTGCGTTTGTCATAACCGATCTCGGTTTCGATTTCAGTTTTGATTTCAATTTCAATTTTGAGTACGATTTGGTTTCGATTCCGTTTAATCAACAATTTTATCTACTTATTTGATTGATGTTGAGAAGAATATTTATGTCAGATGCAGTCCTTCTCACGAACGACTTCAAATCCGGCGAAAGTCCGTCGAAGTCACCAACAGTTTCCGGCACCTCCGGAATTGTAGTAAGCGATCCGGAAGTATCGTAGACATAATAAACTCTGTCACGCGATCCTTTCTCAACTCGAAACCAGGAAGAGCTATTACTTGTTGTAGATACTATTGTTGTTGTGTTTCGATCGGAAGACAGAGCGGATGAATTTGTGGATTGAGCGTGAGATTTTAGAAGGTTTCTTCGCCGGAGGTTTTTGATTGAACGGTTGTGGCTACGGCGGTGGTTGGAGAGATGAGGCATTGATAATGTTCTAGCGGCGGCTATGGCTGAATCTAGCTGTCGTTCGAAGGATTTGAGCTCGAACGAGTCGTAGAGAGAGCTCTCACAGTCCCAAACAACATCTTTAGCTGTTTTTGGTCGATCTAATTTCTGATCCAATTCTTCTAGGTTGATTGATTGGGAATTTTGTGTTGGTTTCGCCATTTTTGGGTTTTCTATTTCTATGGTTTTTAGATTGGTTGTTTGGGAGTTTTGGGTTGGTTTTCTATTTCTATGATTTTGAGGTTGAAGGATGGCTGCCATGGGAGAGTGTTTTGGGGAAGAAGGGGTGAGGATATTTTTGAATAGGCATCTTTACCCTTCAAATTTAGTCACATGTATGGCACATGACTAACTTAACGGAAAAAAGTGGATGTCGTTAGCATGAGTGACCACAAATGCAAAAAAATGTCTAATTTAGGTACCTTCGATGCAACAAAAATGACATAAGGTATCAAACCTGCACAAAGTGACCAATTGAGGTATTTTTTTGCATTTTTTCCAAAGATAAACTATTTCCCAGTCCCAAACACGACTGCTAGTTAAATGCCTGGGAAAATTCCATTGCAGTATAAAATGAGCCTGAGTATTTTAACTGAAAACTGGCATGCATATTAAGGACAAGAGCAAAAGGTAAAGTGGGTAATCTAGGGCCAAATCCATATATTTATCCATATGGCCAAACCATTTCAACTTGAACTTGCACGAATAATCAGGACAAAAGCAAAAAATTACATGTCTAGATGTCTCTCTAGCCTGTCCGTTTCAGCTGAAACTTGCATGACTATCATGGCCAAAAGCAAAAAGTTTCAAGTCTAGGCTCTCTCGCTCTCTTTCCCTTAATATATATAAGTCCACAAGGTTAATGGTATATGCGAAAGGATACTCTTTCCCTTTAATATAAGTCCACAAGGTTAATGGTATATGCGAAAGGATAAAAACATATCAAGAAGTTAAAAGCGAAAGAGCAGTCAATGCAAAATAATCACGAAGTAGATGAAGTTTTTACTTGAGCAACATACCTGCAAAGATGCCAACAGTTGACAGATTTTGAATGGCCATGGTATGATAAATTAGGTGTTCAGTCAAGAAATGGCCTAAGGCGTATATGAATGATAAAAACGTGGCTGTGTAGAGTGGCCTGTTCTCAAGGTTAAATGCACAAAGAAAGCACAGAGTGCAAGTCAGTAGAGTCCAAACTCCAAATGTCCTTCCGTGAACTTCAGTCACTACAGAATACACCAAACATAGAAACGAAACCTCATGAGTGAAATGGTAAGCAGAAAAATAATTCAAAAGAAAGCAGGGAAAAACAGATATACCCTCGACTCTATTAAGGAAATAATAGCGCACGACTTTATACTAATTCCTGACACTGAAAGGCTTTCAGTTGTGGAAGGCAAACAGGCTTTAGCAGAAGGCCTTTGGAGAATCCTATCTACTTCCAGGGTCCATTAAAGGAGTTTTATACCAGAGGATAAATCCAGCAATAATGTAACTCAGCTGTACATGAAAAGTACACCAATTACATGTGTTGTCTCACCCTCACTAGGCTACCAAATCTAAGTATCATCACATGAACAAAAGTATAATAATACTCCCTCCATCCCAAAAAAGTAGTCCATTTAACAAGTCGGCTTTTCAAGATTATAGCTTTTACTTGTTTGTACCTCCTAGAAATTACACTAGAATTGTAACCTCCTTTATAAATGGAACTTTATTTTTTTGAACAAACAAAAATGGAAAGTATGACATGGTACACTGGCAAATGCAATATTGCAGTAACATGTAAAAACAGACAGAAACTCTAGAGCAAGGAAAATGGTGTTGATCATGAGTTTACATTAGCAAGGGGGAATTAAGTAGATTCAAAGTTATAATAAGCGTTTTCGAAAGCTCATATCCCCTCTGGTTGATAGTAACACATTATGAATAATCAAGGTTTTTTCATGGTTATCACCTCTAAATACCATATCACGGATACGGGTGACTGAACCTAACCTTATCTGATGTAGCACCTTCTCAAAACACAGTGGATAATTTCACCTGATTGTGAAGATAATATGCTCCTATCAGTTGGGATTAGGGCCCACTAGAAAGAGTGCTTAATGGAAAGTGGCACTTGGACGTAAGATTAGTGATCAAGGTCAGAAGATTTTCAAAGATTCTTGATTAACAGAAGTTACACGAACAGATATCTGAAAGGTTCTATTGATTGATGAACATATTTGCTATTGTGCTAAGGAGAAAAGGTCAGCACACCCGCCAAGCATGAAAATAAGTTTAATGAAACCACCTGCTTCAACTCATCTTTTGCTGAGATTTCTTAACGTTCATCATATATCAACTTTTACCCAATTTGCCATTGGGATGAAATGAGTGAGCTTTGACGTCTAGCTAGCATATATAATTTGGACTTCAATTTCTATTGACCGCACGACTCATAACATCATTTTTTTTCGCATTGGCAAACATGTTCACCATCTCTTGTCATCAGTTAGTGTGTGTGCACTTCCTCATGAAACGGAAGATACATATTTTCAGTGATGCCAGTGGCAAAGCCTCCAAACTGAGAAAATGCATCTCCACGCCATTTTCTCCTTTTCATTTTGCTTCGCCGTATTCATAACTAGATTTAATTCGTGAAAGGGACACCAGCATTCCTCTAATTGCCCGTCACTCAAAGTCAACTCCGAGCCTTGAAAGAGCAGTCTATCTAAACGTATCAGGACGCTTGGAAATCATAACCAAGCATCCCATTTTCCATTAGCTTACTCACACCTTAAAAGTCAATTGAAACTAAACGTCATTTACCGTTAACAACTGCACAATCCTTTCCGCTTGAAGCAGTCATTTTCAGTCAATTATGCAGCCAACCAACAATGGCCTCAGCTTGGCATTCAGTAGCTGAAATAGAGTATCCTATGGAGACTTGATAGGTATGAAACCCACAATGAAGTGGGATATTGAACTTATAATGTAATTTTAATGCATACTCTGATTTCATTCCAAGCTAGTTCAAACAAAGACTAAAAGAAACCATGATTTCTACTTCACATACCAAGATCAACAGTTGACACCTTAGATCCAGTTTTCAGGATGGTTGAGTAAAATGAAAGTAAGAATCATTATAAACAACACAAAAAGGCAAATCTAAATCAAAATATGCAACATTGTCCGCATGAATGTTCTACGAAATCCACTTCCCCAACTTTTAGCAGATTTTAAGGGATTTGATTACCCATTGGGGATCCCAAAAAATTCGAGTTCACTTTTCAAATCTTTGAAGCAATCAATATAAAATTGAGAAACAGTGAATTTATTCCGGAAACTGAGCCCTTAACTATTAATTGAAGAGTTAAATAAAACAAAAAAATAAATAAGAATCAATGAAGAATTACATGAGCATTAAAATGTAATGAGATTGAGAAGTTACGTACTGGTGGTTTGGGAGAAAACGGCGAGTCGGAGAGCCCACATGTCGAAGAAACCAACCAAACAGAGGCTAATCGAAGCGAACCGACAATCATCAACCACCATCCTAACGCCTTCATCTCTTCCGCCTCAGTTTCTGGGCCTCGCTGCAAATCTCAACTGCCTCTGCCTCTGTAATTGAACTTAACTAGTGGTTAACTAGGTTAACTAGTGGTTAACTAGCGGCGTAAGTGGTTCGGTTCAAACCGCGGTTTGAGACCGAATCGAACCAAACCGGTTTTGTTTGGTTTTCAAGAACCAATGTTTCGGTTCAGTCTCAAATATTGGCAAACTACATGGTTCGGTTTGGTTTGTGGTTTGACCTTTCCAGACCAAACCAAATCGAACCGCGTTTTGAAACCGCGAGACCGAACCGCCAGACCAAACCACATTATGTTGGTCCCAGAGGGCACAAGGGTATAGAACAGCTAGAGGGGGGTGAATAGCGGTCCAAACTTTTTCTGAAAATACCTTTAAAAATCAACGAGTACTTATCAGTTTGGCCAACTGCGGTTCAAAGCACTAGAACCGAATTGATAAAATGCACATCGGAGTTTTGCGGTTTGGCCAAGAGGATAGTTAAAGAGTTCGGCTGTTTGACTCGGGTTGAAAAACACAATGATGCAACCGATAATCTCAACTTAAAGATCAAAGAAAAAACGCAATTCACTTTTCAAGTCATTTTGTAGATAGATTAAGTTATAGACCACAAACAAGAAAGTAAATAACAAGACAGAAAGTAAAGATCAAACACACAACTTGAAGAGGTTCGTTCTTGAATGAACTACGTCCTTTACCTAAATGGTTAGTCTAAGATTTTCTAATAGCTACTAGACTTGTATTAATTTAGAGGAGGTTTTACAATATGAATCTAACCTCTAAATAATCAATCTAACCTAACAAAGCTATTATAACAACCGTTGTTTTCGAAGTATATAATCTATATGTGATCATATAAATCGTGTGTATGTGTGTGGAAAGGAATCTGAAAGTTTTGATAGCTAGGATAGTTAGAAAAATAACGAACAGAGACGCAGTGTAGATACTGTTGTGGTTACACCAGGAACTACACCAAACAGAATTTGCAGCGGAAATTAATTCAAACACGAATTAATTAACACATCTACAGCAATATGCTATAGACAACAAAAACTTCTCTTTATTAAAACGTTATGAACGAATACAAAGAAATAAATCAAGAGAAGCTACCAAAGACTAAAACACTAAACACTAAAAACAAGTTCAAGAAAAACTTGTCTCACAAAAAGAACTCTCACTAAAATAATACTCTCTTAGCACTTCTATCTTAATAGCACACAATGAGAATACTGGCCAATAAATCGAAGGGGACGGCTCCTCCTTATATAAGGCGTGTGTGAAGACATGCAGCAAGATATTTTTGTGACTCTTGGGGATTAATATTTGAAAAGATACTCTCCATCTTTTCCTAACTTGTAGCTTTCCAATCCAAGTAAAATATATCTATAAAATATTAAAAGAGATACACAAAAACTAGGAAACTAATTAATATGTTAGTAAATAAAATACAAAATATATTTACAAAAGAAAGACATAAATCCTAAAAATAAATATTTAGACTAAAAAAAAAACGTGTGCACCAAAATTACCACACTTACAATCTCCCCCTGATTTATGGCTTTCTGGTCAAAACAAAAATGTTATGATTATTAAGCGACCAAAATAAAAACTCCCCCTGAATTCAATGTTGACACAAAAAATGGCAATGAGATATTCCATGTTGAGAACTATACCTGCCAAAAAATTGTCAAAAAAATATATCAAAGTACCAAGATAAACTTTAGTACCAAACGAAACCAAACTATCCAGCTTTTTCTCCCCCTTTTCCTTACTCTCCCCCTTTTTGACCAGAATGTGAGATTATCAATTTCGCAAAAAGTCGTTACGACGGAAATACGACTGATGTGGGACATGATGTGGCTACATCGAGGGACACATCGTCAGCTGGACTCGATTAGGGAAAAATTGCTGGAGAAACAGAGGTGAACAAACATGTACAAGAGGATCTATGCTTCCAGGACACAAGAGAATCTTCAACATTTCAAATTTATCAAATGATAAAAATTATGGAGGACAAAGAAATGTTATAACTAAAATCTTGAGAAAATTCAACTACCATTGATAGCATAAAAATCCAAGATAAATACTCTCCCTAGAAACATTCCACTAGACATTTATTTATGAAAGATTTTCTTGAGCATAAATTTATTTACAGAGTTTACCAAGAACAACACAAAATCAGTTGGGAACATTAGCACTATGGTGGGGACGACTCAATAAATATAAAAAATAAAGACAAAAAATATGCAAGTGAAGTGTACAACTCAGATTAGTGTGACTTGGGATGAAATCACACCCGGGGACTCAACCTATCAAAGAACTTCAATGAACTTTTCTCCTAATCTGCTCAGTCTCTAGAATGCGCCCACCCCTTTTTTAATTGTGGGTAGCTTCACTCTACATTAAATCCAAAGATAGCCCTTTCTCTTTCAAATGGTCTTCTCAAATTCGAATCAAACTTTTGTGTTGAGTTCGTTTGATCACATTTGGATTGGCTGCATACAATGGCGGAGCAGCTGTTTCCCAAGAATGCACCCCTGAGAGATAAATAGAAGGCTTTTGCCATAGTAACCATAGAGAGTGTTCACAGTTCAAGGACCAGCTAAGTCAAGGAAGTGACTCAAGTGATCACTCTGAGATGCACAGTGCAAAAATAAATACAATGCAATTTTTTTTTTTTTTTGTTAACAAGTATACAAGTGTGACACATGGTGTGATCATGCAGTGGATCACACCATCAAATGATGCAAAGTCCGAGAGATTCCCTAAGTGTAGAAAATCTCTGAAAGTCTAGGGCCTTAGTGAAGATGTCATCCAACTGATTTTCTGTCCTTATTGATTCTATACTTATAATTTTACGCTCAACAAGATCTCGAATAAAATGATGTTTAATGTCAACATGTTTAATACAAGAGTATTGAGCATGATTTTTTGAAGTATCAACAGCACTTAAATTGACCCAAAATCCAATTAAAACCTTCCTTTGTGGCCCATATTTTTTTTACCATTTGACTCATCAAAAAGGTTAAATAACTCCCATATGACCGAAAGAAATTACTTGTTACCTCATAACTTCTGACTTTCATGCAGTTCATCCCTACCAGATCAAGGTAGTTCACCCTTGCTATTTGTCCAGTCCTTACCTTTTCACAAACATCCCCAAGAACATGTAAAATGGGATGCTTCTCTTGGATTTCGGAGGCACTGTTTCTGGACCATTCCAAACATGCTTCTTTACTATCTGAGATGCTGGAGGATGCCTCTGAATCTGAACAGGAATCATTCTCTGCTGATGTAGTCTGCGGTATAGTTACATCGGGGGCAACATCAGACTGTTTTGCACTCTCTGGTGTTGTTTCCTGTTTAGTTTCGTCATTGGTGGACTCCAGCTCTTTAACACAACCTGTATCATCACAAAACTTATAGCAATTGTTAGAAGTTTTAAATCCTTTAAGAACACAATTTCCCATTTTATCAAAAATCTCACAAACTTGCTTATCGAACCTCACACGCATATTATCATTACACAAATGACTAACACTTATGAGATTTGTCTTAAGCCCTTCAACATGAAAAACATTATGGAGATTAGGTATACCCTTAACATTCAATGTTCCTTTACCAACGATCTTACCTTGACCACCTCCTCCATATTTCACATTTCCCCCATCAACAAAGGAATAGTCCGACAAGAACTCATGTGTCCCTGTCATGTACCTTGAGCACCCAATATCCAAATACCAAGAGCTATACAGACATCTCTCCGGTGAAGTGAAAACAACCTTACACTCCTCATCCTTCTTCTCAACCCACACAAATCGTCCAGATTTCTGGCGATGTAGACTACGATGTGAGTACACTTTAGCACCCACTGGAGAGCCATATTTTTCTAAGTCATGGATTCGTTGGTAACAAAATGGTCTAATATGACCAGGAGCAAAGCAGTAGTGACACACATACTTCCTTCTCCTAGGTCTAGACTCTACATTTTCAAAAGATTTTGACTATGACCTTTTTTCACCTTCTTTCACAAAATTGGATCCATAGCCAAGACCAGCTTTAGAATGACTTCCAATATTTAAAACCTCTTCAAGTTTAGCTTTACCAGTGTTTAGCTTAGTGAAAGTACCATTAGCATTTTCAAGATCAGCTTTAACTTTCTCGAGTTCAACATCACGCTTCGTGAGCATGACCTCGAGTTTGGCTATGGAATCCTTTTGATTATCATTCTCAATGGAAACTCTCTCAAGTTAAGATTTCAAAGTAGTAATTTCAGTCGAGAGTTTCTCATTGACCTTTTCAAGAACACCAAGTTTTTCAATCCATTTTTGCCAATCGGCGAAAAGATCAGCATAAGCTTCATGAAGTTCCTCAAAATTACCATCATATTCCTCTTCATCCTCTGGTTTTTTAGATACAGAATAATTAAAAAAAAAAAAAAAACCAGAGTCAGAGGATGTGGTTTCCAGTGTGGTTAAATCAGAAGTCACATCAAAATGATATTCGTGATTTTGAGATGGAGTATCAATAACTGCAAGGTGCATAGCCTCATCTTCGTCCTCACTATCACTTAGGGTCGCACTAAAGCTCATCCCCTTTTTTCTTCTAGTGTTAGCACATCATTAGCAAAGTGACCAAACCCAAAACATGCACGACATTGAACGAAATCATTTATCTCGATAGATACAATGGTGCTGGGTTTTTTAAAATTATTTTCAGATTTTTCATCACACGGGGAGGACTGAATTTTTATAGGGTACTTACAATCCCTATTGTTTTTAAGAAAAGAATTAAAAGTCACATCCTCCTTCTTAACTTTATCCATCATGACTATCCTTTCTGGATCACACTCAGTGTAATCGAGTGTAGGCTCTGGTGCTAATTAAAAGTTTTGATAGCCAGGATAGTTAGAAAAAAACAAACAGAGACGCAGTGTAGATACTGATGTGGTTACACCAGGAACTATACCAAACAAAATTTGCAGCGGAATTTAAATCAAACACGAATTAATTAACACATCTACAGCAATATACTGTAGACAACAAAAATTTCTCTTTATTAAAACGTTATGAACGAATACAAAGAAAGAAATCAAGAGAAGCTACCAAAGACTAAAACACTAAACACTAAAAAACAAGTTCAAGAAGAACTTGTCTCACAAAAAGAACTCTCACTAAAATAACACTCTCTTAGTACTTCTATCTTAATAGCACACAATGAGAATACTGCCAATAAATCGAAGGGACGGCTCCTCCTTATATAAGGCGTGTGTGAAGATATGCAGCAAGAAATTTTTGTGACTCTTGGAGATTAATATTTGAAAAGATACTCTCCATCTTTTCCTAACTTGTAGCTTTCCAATCCAAGTAAAATATATCTATAAAATATTAAAGGAGATACACAAAAACTAAAAAACTAATTAGTATGTTAGTAAATAAAATACAAAATATATTTACAAAACTATCCTAAAATAAAGAAAGACATAAATCCAAAAAAAAAATATTTAGACTAAAAAAAAACGTGTGCACCAAAATTACCACACTTACAGAATCAAAAGCTCTAATGATCTAAATGATGAGTGAGCAAATGAAAACTTTCTGTGTAAAGGCTAAGTATGAATGGTTGTTTGGCTTGAAGCTTGATGAAGAATTCTGAGTTTGCTAAGGAGATCTTTGAAGGTTTGAATCTCTGGGTAAAATCCTCAAAGCAAACTTGAACACTTGAGAATAATTTCTCTTGAAGCTCAGCAGCCTTCATTGTTGAGAAATGAAGGCTATTTATAGGCAGTGCACCCTTGTGACCGTTGGGTAAAGATTTGAATTAAATCTGATGGTACAACTGCTGTCGAAATCCCATTGGTTGAGCTGTCATTTTCGTCCTTGGTTTTGTCTTGTAGTCCTAGGTAGTTGTAGCACCACTACCTGACATTGTCCTTTGTTGCAGAGAAAGGACTAACGGTAAACATTTGAATTGATGAGACAATACCGACATTCTTTGCAGAAACTCCAAGTTAACTTGAAGTTATTTTGACAAGTCATAAATCATTCATTTACGGTCATAAAGAGAATGTTTGTCTAAAGGAATAAATGACTTAGAGAATTCTTCAATAAATGCTCTGCATTTCCACCATGCACTGGAGCGGTTCCAAGATGAACTTGATATAACTGCGGTTTCAAGATATGCAGTTCCATCAAGTTGGCATCAGTTGTTCCATAAGAGTCTTGAAGAACAGTCTCATCAAACTCACAGAATGCGGTTTGATGAAAACTATGCGGCTCCATGCTGGCGGTTCAAAGATAGCATGAGTGCGGTTTGAAGAGCTAAACCGCTACGGTTAAACCGAATCAAAAAACTCAGCCTAGACAAATAAAAATCTATAAATGGACTTATCTAAAAATTGAAGTATAACTTCATTACATGCGGTCCTAAAGTCTATAAAAAGACACGTGCATGGATCAATCAAATCAAGTGGGTGTACTAAGAATGAATCCTAACACATTACATAAACTAATCATAACACCAGTTTCACATCTTATTTAATATTTTTGTATATTTATTAAAATTTATTATTAGATCATTACATAGACTAGTCCTAAGTCCTAACTCCCATTTTGTATTTTATTTAATATTAATTTTCACACTTGTTATCTTCATTGTGATTTGCGATACATATATTACCAATTTCATTGTGATTTACGATACATGAATCGTGGTTTGAACCGTAGTCTAAACAATGGTTTGAACCGCGGTTTGAACCACGTAATTAAACCACGGTTTGAATCAAACCACAGCGGTTTGGTTTGGTTCGGTTTGATTTTTTTCATAGTTCGGTTCGGTTTGGGATTTTCACAAACCGATGACTAGTGGTTCGGTCCGTAAATACCCCAAACAAAACCATTTACACCCCTAAACTTAACTACTCCTCTTTGGATTATGACAATTCTGTCCTTAAAATTTGGTCATTTCGTTGTAATAGTGGTCTCTAAACTTTAAAATTTTCTAAATGGTCTCTCATTTGTACAAAAAAAAAATGGTCTCTCATTAAAATGAAGGCAATTGTAATTTGATACTTTAAATTTTGTCATTTTTGAATTTGGTTTTCAAAAGTAAAAATGTGACAATCTAACTCACAGATTTTACATTTGATGCAAATTAAAGTAAAACTAACGACATGTTGATTTTTTTTTTTTTTACGAACTGGGAGTCGCGTGTCATGTAGATAACTTTTTAAGGGACTAATTGATCATTTCCGATTCATACATATATCCAACGGAAGCCATTTGTTTGAAAAAGAATTTCTCTTAACCACATTTTTCATTTGAGCGCACTGCAATCAAATGTCTCGCATACTCATCCTTATCTACTAGGGATATGGAGCAACATACATATCATGTATAAGCATGTATTTAACTAGAAATGATATGATACAATTGCCTTAAATGATATGATACAAACTTTCAAAAAAAAAAAAAAAACTATAAATGATATTGTGTCTCATATAGAAGATTACCCTTTTACTCCAAAAACCTTTGAGATTTGGATAGTACCCATATAACCAACAAGACCCATGTATCTAATCGCATAAGAAGCATGCATGTAGCTCAACCCATCTCGTTACGAGTCGAAGGGAGGTTCGTGGGGATGTAAAAATGCTTCATCATCCAGTTTTCCAAAATTTTCAGCCCTCAAATTAAGAAGAGGACTTGAAAAGCCACCAAATGTTCTTTCGATAGTCATGAGAATTCTTAACATATATAACCACATTATATGTGCGATTAAAAACAAGAATGAGAGAGAGAGAGAGAGAGAGAGAGAGAGAGAGAGGACCTTATATGACCAAAGCAACTATAGGCGAAAAGAGTATTTATACTTCCATGTCCTAACCCTAGAGGGTTTCATTGATTTAGCCGTTCGGTCAAGCCCATGTAGCTTGCACGGTTGTGCGTTTATTTTAGCACGGTTGTGCACCTCACCCAATGTCAATCACGTTCTTTCTGAATGCAGTGGAAAACCTATGCATGGTCGAAACCTACATCTGACACGCCCGTGCCCGTCCCTCACGATCGTGCGTTTTGACAAGCATGCCCGTGCCTTCTCTCCAAATCAAGTTTGCTTGTTGTCTTCTCTGCACGGCCGTGCCCATATTTCATACGCGACCTTGCCACTGCTCTGTCACAAGAATTACTCGATCTCTGTTATAAAATTTTCTAAGTAAGCGTCTCAACTTCAAAGGCATTATCCCAACACTTTTCATACTCAAAATACCTACCTCTCCTAACACTTTTACAATCCGTTCCACATGTCAAAATAAAATACTTTCTACGTCCCAAACTAATCGCTACTTATGTCTGTTTTGGGCGTCGCATACTAATTGCTACTTACCTAAAATGTTCAATTTTCTCTCTCCTAATTATTCACTAACTTATTTTCTCTCTATTACCCACTCACAACACTTACTTTTCTAACATATATGTTGAGGTGCAACCCAAAGTCTCACATCGATAATTAAAGAAATAATTGCAAGGTATATAAAGAGCACTCACCCACTTCATTAGCATGAAGCCTTGAGAGATGCCCAAAAACAAATTATGCGGACTGGGCCAAGCGAATAATATCATACTAATGTGGAGTAATGGTGGTGGTCGTGGTCCCTACAAATGGTGTCAGAGCCTGGTTGGGATGGGCCCGACGGGGTGGACCGCGAGTGTGCGATTATAAGGTGGGTTTCCCTTGTGTGACATACAAAGTCTTGCAATTGAAAGACATCCAGAGGTATGTATCATACGAAGTGACCCGCGGACCATAGCGACAGTTGGTACAAGCTTTCGAAGGATTTTGGCCAGAGGGAACACTGCAGCCATAGCGGCGTGGTCTTTGATTTGAGAGGAGGACTGATGGGGTGCAACCCAAAGTCCCGCAAAGCAGGATATGGGAAGATTGATGGGGTGCAACCCAAAGTCCCTCATCGGCAATTGAGGAAATAATTGCGGGGTATATAAGAGCACCCACCCACTTGATTAGAATGAGGAATTTTGGGGATGTCTAAAAGCAAACCCGTGTGAGCTGAGCCCAAAGCGGACAAGTATCATTCTATGTGGAGAGTGGTAGTGGTTGTCGCGATC
>JAOWBW010002867.1:50020-91168 GCA_026119855.1 Campanula takesimana | reverse complement strand
AATAGTCCTCTCGGATTGACCGTCGGTCTGAGGTCAAAAGCTGTACTGAATCGCAAGTCTGTACCCAAGGCTTCTTGAAACGCCTTCCAGAATCTTGAAGTAAACCTCGGGTCTCGATCTGACACAATGCTAACCGGAACCCCATGCAATCTCACAATCTCATCAATGTAAAGTGTCGCAAGCTTTTCCATCGAGTACCTAATGTCAATAGGTAAGAAATGGGCACTCTTGGTCAATCTATCCACTATTACCCAAACACTGTCATACTTCTTACAGGTACGAGGTAGTCCCCGTAACGAAATCCATAGTCACATGCTCCCATTCCACTCGGGAATCTCTAACGGCTGAAGTAGTCCCGCTGGTCTCTGATGCTCGGCTTTGACCTGCTGACAAGTTAAACATTTCGAAACATACTCAGCTATTTCCCTTTTCATATTATTCCACCAAAAATGTTGCTTCAGATTCTGGTACATCTTCGTACTACCCGGATGAATAGTATATCTCGATTTGTGACCCTCATCTAAAACTTGACTCTTTATTCCACCAACGTCGGGTACGCACAAACGATCACGGAAAGTCAAAACTCCACTCGAACTCAAAGAAAAATCCTCGAAGTTCTTTTCCTTCAATTTACCCATTATCTTCACCAACTCGGGATCTTCTTTCTGAGCTTCCTTTATCCTCTGAATTAGGGTCGGAGATACCCTAATATTCGCAAAAATAGCCCCAAGTCTCGATTCACGAGGAGACCAATCTCGAACACCCTCAAGCATTTTCCATTCACGGACCACATCGAAGCCACATAAGACTTCCAACTAATCGCATCGGCGACCACATTCGCTTTTCCCGGTGATAAGAAATCGTACAATCATAATCCTTCAACAATTCCATCCATCGACGTTGCCTATTGTTCAACTCTTTTTGGGAGAAAAGGTATTTCAAACTCTTGTGATCGGTAAAAATTTCAAACTTCGCCCCATAAAGGTAGTGCTTCCATTTGTGCAACGCAAAAGACTATCGCAGCCAACTCCATATCATGAGTAGGATAATTCTGTTCACTCGGGCTCAACATCCTCGAAGCATACGCAATCACCTTCCTGTTCTGCATCAAAACACAACCCAAACCCTCTTTCGAAGCATCACTGTAAATTACTAAATCATCATTTCCATTCGGTAACGCAAGAATAGGAGCCATAGTTAATCTCTTCTTTAATTCATCGAAGCTACTTTGACATTTTTCACTCCACACAAACGGCACATCCTTCGGGTCAACTGAGTCATCGGAGTAGCAATCCTCGAAAACCTTTCTATAAATCTTCTGTAATACCCGGCCAACCCCAGAAAGCTTCTGATCTCGGTCACTGACTCGGGTCTCTTCCAATCCACTATGGCTTCTATCTTTGAAGGATCTACAGAAATCCCGTCTTTAGAAATCACATGACCCAGAAATGACACCTTCTCAAGCCAAAATTCCCATTTACTAAACTTCTCAAACAACTGCTCCCTCGCAAGAACGGATAAAACGGTCCTCAAGTGTTGCTCGTGCTCCTCTCTAGATTTAGAGTAGACGAGAATATCATCAATAAAGACCACCACGAACGAAGAAAGATAAGGATGGAAAATCCGATTCATTAAATCCATAAACACTGCAGGCGCATTGGTCAACCCAAACGGCATAACCAAGAACTCATAATGACCATAACGGGTGCGAAAGGCAGTCTTCGGAATATCCTCAGATCGAATCTTCAACTGATGGTACCCACTCCTCAAATCAAGTTTAGAAAACACAACTGAGCCTTGAAGCTGATCAAACAAATCATCAATGTGAGGTAGAGGATACTTGTTCTTCACTGTAACCTGATTCAACTTTCGGTAGTCAATACACAATCTCAACGAACCATCTTTCTTCCGCACGAACAAAACCGGTGCTCCCCATGGGGAAACACTAGGGCGGATAAACCCTCGATCAAGCAACTCTTGCAGCTGAAACCTTAACTCCTTCAACTCTGCGGGAGCCAACCTATACGGTGCTTTCGAAATCGGAGCCGTACCCGGCAAAAGATATATACAAAATTCTATCTCACGATCGGGAGGCATATCATATTCAGAAGAGAAAAACATCGGGAAATTCTCTAACTACCCGAACACTCTCTAAACTAGGGGATTCTTTCCTAGTATCAAGAGCACTAGCCAAATACCCCTCACAACCACGGTGCAATAATTTTCTCGCTTTCACATAAGAAATGATACGAAAATTTCTACCAAAAGGCATAGCCTCAAAAGTAAACTTAGGCACATCAGGGATAGAAAAATTAACGACTTTCTACGACAGTCAACAGAGGCATGAAACTTGCTCAACCAATCCATACCCAAAATAACATCAAAGTCCTGAATAGGAAGGACTACCAAGTCCGCACACAAGACATGACCACATATAAGCACGTCACAAGCACGGAAGACTCTATCGGTCACCAAACACTCTCCTATAGGGGTCGACACCTCTAGCACATAGGGCAAAGACTCAGATGCAGCATTTAGTAAAGAAGCAAATTGTACAGAAATGTATGAATGAGATGATCCTGGATCTACTAACGCTCGTGCGCTCACACTAGATATAGAAATAATACCTCCAATAACTGTGGGATCATCTGTGGCTTGTTGTTGATTCATTGCAAACACTTTCCCTTGGACCTTGGGCTTTCCCGTAGCGTCCCTTTTCTGACCCTAAGGAGCCCCAGCTCCTACCCCAGTTGGTTGAATTCTATTCCTCGGACAATCCCTCACATAATGCCCCATTTGACCACAATTGGTGCACTTGCCCTGTTTCTTCCACAACGGTCCTCCGAATGACCTTCCCTTTGACAAAACGAACAAAGTCTCCTGTTTTGGTTCCCTTGGTTCCCGGAAGTAGTACCCGGGTTCCTTGGGATCGGTTGCCCTCGGAACTGAGATTGTCCCCCAAAGTTACCTCGGTTATCAATCCTTGGTTGTGACTTGCCCTGCGCTCCTTGCTTACTTGGGTTAGCTACCTCGGTCTTCCTCTTATGTTCCCCAATATCTTGCTCGATAAGATAGGCACGGTCTACCGCATCCTAAAATGTCACAATCCTCTGGGCTATAAGCTGAGTCCGAATAGAAGTCTTCAAACCCCGGATGAACCTCATAGCTTTCTGCTCCTCAGTTCTCACAAGATAGTCACAATACCGGGATAATTCTGTGAACTTAGCCGAGTATTGAGCTATAGACAACAAACCTTGCTCCAAGTTGAGTAGTTCGATCTCCTTTCGGTTCTGGTCCACTACGGGATGAAATGCTCTTTGAACTTCCGTACAAACAATTCCCATGCATAGACGGTGTGTGAGAGTCATCCCAACTCGCCTTAACTCCTTTCCACCAATGCTCGGCGGCACCCACAAGCTTATAAGCCGCAAATCGGACTCTATCTTCGTCCGAACACCCAAATACATCATAAATTTTCTCCATAGACTCGATCCACATCTCAGCCTTCTTTACATCGGCTCACCGTCAAACTCTTTTGGCTTCAATTTCAGAAATTGCTCTAGCCCATATCTCGGTGGTGCCACATGCTCTTCTCGTGGCCCTTGATCATGAATGGCCTTCATAGCGGCCTCAAACATTCCTTGGAACATTGCCCGATTCTCTTCCCTTAAGTCATTCTGATTATGTGCTCCACTAGAGCCTTCGCCTGCTCTCCTTATAGCCATTTCAAACAATTACCTGCATAAGACAATAACCGTTACTCACTCCGAACACAACTACCCACCTAGGTCATACTAGTCCACCTAGACTTATACTTAGAGCCCAAACCTGCTCTGATACCAACTGTCGCGACCCCGAACCCCGCGGGCCCGAGATCGCGAGCTGGACGTCGACTTAAACAATAAACTCTAAAATAATGGAGATAAAAATTTTCCTTTTATACCAAAAGAGTATAACACAAAGTTTTGGGAAAACAATTTAACAACGACAATGTACTAGTGTAAGACCCATAAGCTCACACTACAAAATAATAAAATATACAAATCTTAGTGACGTCAAAAATGTGGTACAACTATCCCCAAAAGAGTTACACATTTATATAATGTAAACCCACCAATATACACTTGCCCCAAAAGCTCAACCCTCGCGACGTCCTGTCTCGTGATCAGCGAGTCTAATCCTTTCCACCTGGGGGGGGGGGGGTTAAGGAAAAACAAAGACGAAGGAAAAGGGGGTGAGATAAATCTCAATAAGTTACTAATGCAACTACATGACATGCTATGATGCAATAAACAATAAACAATAATAAATATCACATAGCACATAGCAATTATCATATATCAGATAGTAGCGGAAATAAACACATAACAAAGGATATAGCCAAGGTTTTCCAACTGATAGAACCAAATAAAGGTCGCTGCGCAGCTTCAATAATCAACAAATCATCATCTTCATAATAGCATGAAAGCTGAAGAGAAATCCCCGGTACCGGAACCAATAACAAAGTAATGTGCCACAAAGGGCGGGAGCCATGCCACAAAGTCATGCTCCAAACATCTCAACCAAGGCCGATCTGGAAGAGGAAAATATGGCCAAAACAATGGTCGACACCATAATGGACTTGGTCGGTGCCATCACAATATCTCACATCGCCCGACACAACCACAAATACCAGCTGAGCTTTCAAATAAATGCTAAGTAATAAATACTAGCTTAATTACACAACTTAGGGTTCCAAAGTAGGGAACCAAACAAAGTGATCACCAATAAGATGAAATGAACCAACGACACACCAGTAAGGTGTTCCAATAATCTCAACCATGATAACACAATTCCCATATCACGTTCAATCACAAAGAATCCAGTTATCTCAAGAACACAATCAAAACTACTCACTCATCTCGAAGAGCTCAAGGAGAGCTTTAAAACGATAATTTATACGCCTAAAACGGAGTCCGGATGAACAAGATATGGTCCTTGAATATTGGACAAAAAGGGGAATAAATTTCACAACAGGGGAGAGGGTGCGCGCGCCTCCTAGGGGAGGGTGCGCGCGCCTCCTTGATCAGAAGGAAAATCAAGTTTGGAGGAGGAGAGGGTGCGCGCGCCTCCTATGGGAGGGTGCGCGCGCCTCCAAGAAACAGAAGGTCTTTTGTTCAAGAGGGGCATAAGGGTGCGCGCGCTCCTATGGGAGGGTGCGCGCGCCTCCTTACCCGGAAAGGCAAATTCCGGCCAAAAATCTGGGTTTCTACCATTAACAACCCCAAATCCAAAACCAACCCAATCTTCACCATTTCTAACACTACCAAGATGTGAACTAAGGTACCTACACCATTTTGAACCAAAAGGGCTCCAACAACATCATCTAAGGAACCTCAATCAAGGGTGATTCAAATACCAAAATTTCACAAAATGAACAAAAATGTAAATCATCACAAAATCAACTAAAGAAGCAATAAATGGCAATCGTAGTATCATCTAAGCATAGGATGAACATTTTTAACATCAATGGGGGGAAAAGTAACTTACCCGGATTTTCTCAAGGTTGATGGATTTCAAATATTTTTGGCTTCCTACGATCCTATCGACGATCTAAACAAGATTCATGTTTTAAGAAATGAGAAATAATGAAAGGAAGAGGAAGAAAATGAAGAGAGAAGGAAGAAGAAAACTTACCCTTTTCTTGACAATGGAGAGAGAAATGAGCTGGGAGATGGAGGTGTGGTGAGGTGAAAGAGTAGGGGGGTGAGGGAGAAGAGGGAGAGGGAGTAGGGAGATGAATTATTTGAAATGTTGCACCTAGCCCCCTTCCCCCACTAACTAGCTCAACTATAATACTCCCACTAATTATTAAGACCCAACAATACTACACTAACACAAATGACCCAAATAATATGCTAGGCATAAATTAATATAACTCAAAAATGCACACATAAATTATTAATTAAATAATAATTTAAATAAATAAATAAGCAAATAAATAAATAATAATTATTTATTACTAATAAAATAGAGCCTAGTTTTCGGGTCGTGACATCTTTAGCTAAAAATGACTGAGCAATCAGTCACTATAAATGTTTAAAAATTCATGAGGCTTCTTCTATATCTGTTCTTGAAAGGGATAACCCGAACTCGAAACAGGATCCTAACCCGTTCTCGTCTGCTTGGCCCACGAGCTGAGCCCAATAACAAGACCCCCAGCCTTCCCTGCTAAAGTCAAGAACGAAGCAAGGCCAGCTCGATCCACTTCTCCAGCTCGGTTATTCCTCCATCTCGGTTACCCAATCGGCTCGTGCTACGCCGTGCTCAGATCGACTCCTTCATAGCTAATCCTTCTAGAAGAGCCTAGAGGCTATCCCAATCCACCCGGGCCCAACCCAACTAGGTACCTTGGGCCTCAGCCCCTTCTAAAACCTTACTATGGATAAAGATGACTTGGATGACCTCATGCAAGGGCAAAGCTGACCTCACCCTATCCACCACTAGGAGAGCAAGCCAGGGCTGGTCCTATATAAAGTGAAGTTCAATGTTTTTGGGCAGGTTACTCTCTCTCTCTACGCTCACTAGCTTTTCTCTCTATCTTCATTTTCCGCTGAATGGATTGACTTATTCTCACGCCGGAGGGTCTTCGCCGGTGCAACCTCGGCTAAGCTCACGTGCGTTCTTTTTGCAGGTCTAAGCAAGCGTTCTAGATATCCTTCTGTGGATCCGGCCTTGACAGCATTTTTTGTGTTCAGTTCTGTTTTAATCAAGTTTGCTCCTTAGCATAATTTGCGTCAAATAGAATCAAGTGGGGTGAGCAAGTGTGGTGGACTTTATTTTTTAACTAAACTAAATAATTAGATGTGGTCTCCCATGAGAACAAGGGGATCCGTCTCATGTATGAGACGGGTTGACCCATGACCCATGGGCATGACCCGCCACGTGGCAGCCTCCCATAGGTCCCAAAAAAATTTGAGTTTTTATATTATTTTTTCGGCTTTTCCGTCATTTACCAAAAGTAATAGTTACCATAACTTAATGTAATGACTGTATACATATACATATAAGGTAACATTGTTCATAAGTAAACGTAACACCTGTTTTACAAACACAAAAGCTCGTTTTACCCATTTTTTCAAATGTAATACTAACTATAATTACATGTAACCCAAACAATATCTAAATGTAATTATCATTTATAATGAAATGTAATAATGCATTTGCAAAAATGTAAAATATTGTGTATTTTGATTTAATTTTTTGAAAGAAAGTAACATTTGAAAAGTAACAACTTATATATATGAATGTAATTGTTTGTACAGGTAAATGTAACACTTTAATAAAAGAAATTATAACATATTTCTATAGATAATGTAATACTTTTACAAGTAACACTAATCAAGTGTTTTTAGCTCTAAAAATGTAAATGATTGAATTATTATTTTTTCTATACATATGTGTTACAATTATGTATAAACATTATTACATATAAGTAACACGTTCGTTACATTTTAGTTGTAATAAGTATTACTTTTGGCAAACGAAGAAAACATAGAAAAAAACACTGTTACTTTTCTGTATATATGTATTACTAAACTGTTACTTTATATGTATACATTCATTACATTAAGTTATAGTAACTATTACTTTTGACAAACCGAAAAAAAAACCCAAAAAAAGGCCTATGAGAGGCTGCCACGTGGCAGGGTCGACCCCTGGGTCCTGGAGCCGGTTCAATGGGCCGGGTCGGACGGGTCAAAAAACCCCGTCTCATGGATGAGACGGGTATGGCATGTGTGCACGGAAGTTTTTGTCAAATAATTATCGGAGAAGTATGCGTACTAAAGTCTAACTTGACCTTGATACTTGGTCCCAACTCTATTGACCTCTTTATGTTGACTGGATTGACTGTATACGGTATTATATGTTAATTTCGTAAATTTTGAATGTACTTATGTATTCACATAAGTTATCAATACTAATATTAAATTTACTTATCATTAAATTCATATTAGTTTTCACAAATAATTAATTGATGACCTTTTCTATTCCTCATTAATCATGATCATTGTAACTTTTTTTAATTATTAAATTTGAATTATTGTTTGATAGCTATTTATTGTTATGATATAGTACATTGAATGTATTTTAGACCTTTGAGTTGCCAATGCTCTTATCTAGGAGTAGTATATACTCCCTCCGTTCCACCCGACTTAGGATTCTTGGTCAAACAATTTATACTTTGACCAAATATTTGAAGAAATATAATGACGCTAATAAAAATTTAAAACTTGTTATTGTATCACGATAATATAAACTAAATAACTATTTTTTTAGATTTTCATTAAGATAATTATTTTTGTTCAAAATGTTGGTCAAAGTATAAATTGCTTGACCAAGAATCCTAAATCGGGCGGGACAGAGGGAGTATAGTGTATGGTAGCTATTAGAAGACACTCATAGAAAAAGATCGTGTAGAAGCATCAAGTTAACTACATAAACTTAACTTGTATAATAGAATAAAAAGTACTCCATCCGTTTCAAATTATCTGTCGCTTTAGGAGTAAAAAATTGTTTCAAAATATATGTCGCTTTACTATTATCAGTGCACTTTTACCATTTTGTCTCATTTATACCCTTATTAATGATGGTGAAAGTATCTCTCATGCAAGCATTTAATCACTTAGAAAGTTGAATTATTTAGGGGCAAATGGGTCTTCTTAACATGCATTAATTACATTTCTTAATATGTGTGAAAAAGTCAAAAGCGACAGATATTTCGAAATAGAGGGAGTAACTCATAGAATAACTATTATAATAATAATCTAATACTATTAGCTAATACATAAAATATGAAAAGTCACCTTGTTGATGAGTCATCATCTGCATGGCTTCACGAAATGCAAGATTCCTCAAAACTTGTCCACGTGTCACAACCAAAGGATTCTGCCTTAACTTTTAATATATACTCCCTCCGTCCCATTTGAAGCTTCACCATTTAGGTAATGGCACACAAATTAAGAAAAGTGATGAGTGTAAGAATGGTTGTGAGAGGGAAGAAGTTAGTGGGTATGACAAGTGGGCCCCATAATTTAAGTATGTGAGAGGACGAAGTGAGCGGGTATGACGAATGGGGCCTACTTTTTTTACTATTTTAGGAAAAGATAAAGCTTTTAACGGGATACCTTTTTGGGTAAAAGGTAAAGCTTCAAATGAGACGGAGGGAGTATAGATTTCTTCCTTCTTGTTCCTCCTGCCATTTGGTTGATATGTACCGGTTTAATTTGCAATTATTGGAATTTTATAGCCGCCTACACGGGTTAATTTCACTGCCCATCCTCGAGGTTTGGACAAGTATCAGTGCCCCCTCGAGGTTTGATTTGGTTTCACTGCCTACCCTTTTAAGATTAAATGGATTGTTTTGCCCTCACCTCAAGGAAATATTGTTTTATCTTCCATAAATTACAACTACTTCACTAAAACAAAACACGAAATTCTAAATAAAATAAATTTTAAATTTAAGTGATGCTGTAAGCCTCCCCTTTTAAGATTAAATGGACTGTTTTGCCCTTATTAAATTATTAATTACTTATCAAACTCTTTAATTCATTTTGAAAAATACTCATAATCGTATTTAATATATTTTATCTTACTTATTAATATAAAAAAAACATTTTATTTTTGTTTTGAATTAATAATTACGACAATACTAGCTTCGTGGTTTATAAATTCAAATAACACTTTTATAGTAATATTAAACATATTAACAATTATCACACAAATAATGATTTTAAATTTACAAAAATTAATATTTGCTACCTTTCTGTTATTTCTTAATATATTTACTGTTTTTAAAATAGTCGATCGGAAAAAGTTCGGATATAGTAAAATTTATACAAAGTGATATAATTATATATTTATATTAGCGTAATTATATTAAAAATTTAGAAAATGTGTCAAATATAAATGTTTTATAAAAATATAATTTTAATTTGTGTAATTAGTGTCAAATATAAATGTTTTTTAAAATATAATTTTAATTTGTGTAATAATAATTATTATATTTGATATTACTCTAAAAGTGTTACTTGAATTTATATTTTTTTTTTGAGAAAGACAAATAATTCAAAATGTGATGAATTATTTGATTAGTAATTACTAGTTAATAAATTATTCATTTAATCAGAGGTGATTTTTAATATATTACTTAAATATCAAATTAATTTAAATTAGAAATTATATGATTTTCTTTTTAGTGATTTAGTTGTAGTTTATTATGGAAAACACAATAATTTTTCATTAAAGTGAGGGCAAAACGGTCCATTAAGTGCTAAAAGGGTGCGCAGTGAAACAAAACCAAACTTTGAGGGAGGGGGGGGGGCAGTGATACTTGTCCAAACCCCGAGGGTAGGCAGTGAAATTAACCCCCGCCTACACTCATTACCGAATTTGCTTGAATCTCCATTCAAACTACTTCATCACTCGTCCCAAACTTATCGCTATTTATTTTTATTAATTATGAGCGTCTTATACTTATTGCTGCTTATTTAAAATGTTCAATTTTCTCTCTCTTACCCAATCACAATACTTACTTTTCCAACCTTTTTTCCTAATTCCCGTGCGCTCCAATTTAGTAGCAATAAGTATGAGACGATCAATATATATATATTTATACACACATATATATTGTGCAATTCAAATATCTCAAATAAAATGTAATAAGAATAAAAGTTTTATTATAAAAGAAAATTCATTTTTTATAAAATCCATTGAGGTGCAACTAAGTTCACAACTGCAAATTGAAAGCATTGAAAAGAAAAAAATATAAAGCATATATTTTTTTCCAAAAACAAAATAGAACACATATACTCCCTCCGTCCCATCACAAGTGAGACTAATTTCCTTTTCAGTTCGTCCCACCACAAGTGAGATTGCCCAAAATGAAAATATTTTATTATATTTATATTCAACCAACCCCACCATTTAACCCCACTCATTCTCTCTCTTCATATTCCACCACGCAATTAATTCAACCAACATTACTATTTACCCCACTTATTCTCTCTCTTCATTTTCTACCACACATACACTACCTTTTTCTTAATTATTGTGCCCCACAAGTTGATCTTACTTGTGGTGGAACGGAGGGAGTATTAAGCACCAAGAACTACGGAAAAGACAATGATGTCACTGCAGTAGGGCGTATCAATAAAAACAAACTAAAAGAGCCAATTTACAGAAACTTTGACAACTTCAAGGCTCGAGTACTGGACATTCCATGGAGGCATACACTGAAACCCGTTCTGGAAAAAATCGAAGGCCTCGATGACATAATTTCAGAAAAAATTTGTACTGGATTTCCCTTAATCCTGTATAAGTTACAGCAAAAAATAGTTCAAATTGTATTTAAAAAACTAAATTACAGCGGAATAACAGTAGTCGAAAGGGTAGACAACAATGGACATGATACAGGAATCTTGCTATTACAGATAGATCTTTTCAAAACTGACATGCCAAAAGAACTGATCACACAGTTTTACCATTACGGAATGATCGATTACATTGAGTTCCGATTAAATCCGTCTACAGAAGAAATCTTAAACACATTTGGAGAAAAATTTACAATGGTAGCTGGAAATATAGCCACACACTCTTATACACAAAAGGTTGGGTGCAAAATATTCGCATCCTTTCCAGAATCAAACAGCCATACATACAGGCCCGCAAGAAAGAGGGTTTTTATCAGCAGTAACATCTCAGATCACAAACTGCTATCAGTAGCAGTCAAAATAGAAAGCCATATTGATTTCACAAGCCTTGCTTGGTTACATGAGCAAGATGTAGACAAAATCACGGACTTCCACACCGGATTCATAAAGCGACATCAACAAACACCAGATCTCCCGAAGAACTTCCCATGGCAGCTCTATAAGCTAATGGCTGAAGGACATTACATACAACTTTGGGCAACAGACAACTGGAACATGCTTCTACCATTTTTTGGAGAAGGCGAGACATTAGAAGAACAGCACATTACCAATGAAGAAAGGCCATGGTCCTATCCAGGACTAGGCGATCCATACGATGACAACATGCAAGACGCACAGTCAGATGGGGATACAATTCCCACAATAGACAGCACTCACAGAGATTTCTAGAAACGTAAGCAATGACAACATCAACCACAAAGACGCAAGCAATGACATGGGGCGGTCGACAGTATTTTTATGCTTTTTGAAAAACTTCACAGATTAGGTTTACTTTTCGAAAAGTTTAGCTTTAGGTCATTTTCATCTTTTTGTAAAGTTTATACTTTAGCGAAAATTATTTCGCCTTTTACTATTCATAGGTTGAAATTTGTAAAAAGTTTATTCTTAGGTTTCCCGGTAATGCTAACCGGCTTATTAGGTGATAGGTTTCGAGGCTATATAAACCTCAGTTCATTTCATTTGTAAGTACGACCAAAAAAATCAAGAGAGCAATTTAATAGAAAGAAATCTTTCTTAATGGCAGCTTAAAACCTCCCTTCCGATTCCCCTAGTTATATTACTTAAAATTCCTTCGAATCCTTCAAGTACTTAATATTATAGCCCTATATATATAAAAAAAAAAAAAAAAAAAAAAAAAGAGTGTACCAGCCACTGTTCATAAGACGCCCAGATCTCCTGCATAAATACCGCCTCCGCTTATATCTAGTAAGTTTTCTAAGTTTTTTCTATGTCTTTTATATTATTCAATGTTAAATTTATATTATGGTTAACAGAGACCGCTAAAATCTGCCCTATACCCCCCTGCTCTTATGAGAACTCAATTACATGAGAACCATGAGAACCAATGATAGCCATTGGATTAGACACAAATCAAGGGTTTAGATTACTTTTTTAGTTTAAAACTTCGGTGGCATTCTTGTAATTAGGTTGACAACAAAGGGAAGTGCAAATACCATGTGTGTTCCAGAATTTGCCACGTCATCACCCAAAATTTCCCTAAATTTTCAAAATTAAATATCTCATTAATTATAAATCGAAAAAATAATCCGAGAACACTAATTTTTTTGTCTCGACGAGACAAATCAAACTACATCCCTGAAGATAGGGTTTTGAAAAAAAATAATATTGAACAACGTCAAAATTTTAAAATACGCTTAGATACAATAGGTGTTTGCCTATTGTATCTAACTGGATTGTTATGAACATTGTATTGGATACAAATAGCTATTTAGCTATTGTATCTAACAGCAATGTGCCAACATTGATGTTGGATACAATAGGCGTTTGCCTATTGTATCTAACTGAATTGTTATGAACAATGTATTGGATACGATAGCTAAATGGCTATTTGTATCCAACAGCAATGTTGGATACAATAGGCAAACACCTATTGTATCCAACAGCAATGTTGACACATTGTTGTTAGATACAATAGCTAAATGACTATTTGTATCCAACAACAATGTTCATAACAATTCAGTTAGATACAATAGGTAAACACTTATTGTATCCAACAGCAATGTTGACACATTGCTATTAGATACAATAGCTAAATAGCCATTTGTATCCAATACAATGTTCATAACAATGCAGTTAGATACAATAGGCAAACACATATTGTATCTAAGCGTATTTTAAAAATTAGATGTTGTTCAATATTATTTTTTCAAAACCCTATCTTCAGGGATGTAGTTTGATTCGTCTCGTCGAGACAAAAAAATCAGTGTTCTCGGATTATTTTTTCGATTTGTAGTTAATGAGATATTTAATTTTGAAAATTTAGGAAAATTTTGGGTGATGACGTGGCAAATTCTAGAACACACATGGTATTTTGCCCTTCTCTTTGTCTGTCAACCTAATTACAAGAATGCCACCGAATTTTTAAACTAAAAAGGTAATCTAAACCCTTGATTTGTGTCTAATCCAATGGCTATCCTTGGTTCTCATGGTTCACATGATATTTAGGTTCTCATTTGAGCACCTACATATATATATATATATATATATTAAAAGCTGAGGCGGAGAGTTGTGGATTCGTCACGTGGAAATTTTTGGCTAAAACTTGCTTTTGGTGAAGCCATGTCATCACCATCCTAAACTTTAAGTGGCTTTTGATATTCTTTTTATTAACTAATACTCCCTCCGTCTCAAAAGAGATGTCGTTTTAGGGAGTTTCACACATATTAAGAAATGTCATTAATGCATGTGAAAAAGTCCCAAATACCCCTAAAGCAATTAAACTACATATGTAATTAATTGGTTAGGTAAGAGATAGTTCACTATCATTATTAAGGGTATAATTGGTATAGAGCAATAAAAAAACTTTGAAATTAGTGAAACGACAAGTATTTTGAGACAAAATTCAACTCTCAAAACGACATCTATTTTGAGACGGAGGGAGTAACATTAGTTAAAGATAATAGTTATTATATAAGTTAACTATTACTATTAATAGTTGTAGTTAACCATAACAGTTACTTATATAAGTTAACTGTTACTATTAATAGTATTATTTAACAATAATAGTTACTATACTCCCTCTGCCCCATTTGAAATTGCAAATATTGATCAAAATGGTCAACTTAATTATATTTTGACTGAGAATATGTGAAAATTTAATAGTCCTAACAAAAATTTAAAAATTGTTATTGATACTATTCTTAATGGTGAATAAATAACAATTTTTAAATTTCCATTAGGATTATCAAATTATCTATAATTTCTTGGTCAAATGAAATTAAGTTGACAATTTTTTTCAAAATTTTACAATTTCAAATAGGACAGAGGGAGTATAAGTTAACAATTACTATTAATAGTATTAGTTAACGTTAATAGTTACTATATAAGTTAACGAATACTATTAATAATATTTGTAAACCATTATAGTTACTATATAAGTTAACTATTACTATTAAAATCATTAATTAACCACAATAGTTAGTACTATAAGTTAACTTTTACTATTAAATATTATTAGTCAATTATATAGTTATTATATATATGAACTATCACTATTAATAGTATTAGTTAATCATAACAGTTATTATATAAGTTAATTATTATTATTTAATAATATTAGTTAATCATATTAACTACTATATTAATTAACTATAATTAAAAAATTATTTTTCTTATTCATTGTAAAAATATATTATTCTATTAATAGATTAGAATAATCCGTGTGAAGCACGGGTTACTCGCTAGAAAAAAGAAGAATAAAAGAACTCATTATGATTATAGAAACAAACTATTTCAAAGTTTTTGAGATGCAACATCATTAAAATTGTATCAATATTAATATTTTATAATATATTTGTTGAGAAATGCTTTTGAATCAATAGTATTTTGGTTAATGATATGTTCCCAACGAGTCGAGTAATTCTTGGGACTTGAATTGAGAAAATGAAGGAGAAAATCAACCAGAAAACATGTAGCAGCAGCTGCATAGCCGTGCGTTAGGGATGACGTGACCGTGCAAGGCATAACGCACGACCGTGCCTATTGATAGTGCAAGACAAACTCACGTTGACAAGTGGGAAAAACGTTTAAGCCCAAAAAATGGTATAATGCACGACCGTGCCGAGCTAAATGGGCTTGGGTCGAAGGTCATCAAGCTTGTGATCTGACCGATTGATTTAAATGGTTTTAATTAGCTTCCTACTGGTACAAGGAATTGTTCAATAATTAGGAAAGTCGTTTCCTGATGAGAATAATATTGCTTTATACACACGAAATATAATTCCTTCTCTTTTGGGGTTTTATGTATTTATGACTATAACTACTACCCTCTCCCCCTAGTATATTTTTTATCAGTAATTTTTAAGAGATACAAGAGAGATCAATAATTATGGATTTAGGTTGGCACGGTTAGGAATTATTGTGAGCAATAGTTTGTGCAACTAGATTAGTGAAATTGTCTTTTGTAATTGTCATTAAAAGTAATATATTCTCCCTTCTCCCGTGGACGTAGCCAGTGGCGGATACACAGAGGAACGAGAGGGGGCCGTGGCCCTCACTGACTTTCTAAATTTTTTTTAATATTAAAACCCGTTTAAACAAGTCAACATGCGACCAACCAATAAAGAGTAAAACACACACACACACACACACAGAGTAAAAACACACATACAAACGCACGCCGCAAACAGAGACAGAGACGGGCGATTACGGCGATGGCAGAAAGGGTTAGCTTCTACGATCGATGAAGGGTTCTTTAGGCGCTCGTCTCTCTCTCTCTCTCTCTTCCGCGCGCTCTCTCCGTTCGTTTCCGGTCAATTTTGCCTTTGTTTAGTCGGGTTATTCAGAAACTTGAAACTCCAAGAAGGTATTTTTGATCTCCTGACTTCAATCCCTCTTTCTTTTTTGTTGATTTACAATACATTATGTGAAATACATCAATTAAATTGCTTTTGAGGGTTTTTGGGATGGTGATTCTCATGATTTCAACCTATTTTGGGGGGGGGGGGGGGGTTTTATTGCAACAATCTTGGATTACTAATTTGTCAAACTAAGAGTATAAATTCAGTTTTATTTTTTATCTTTTGTGATATATGTGATTTTAAGTTGATAAAACACACTTCACTAACAACTATCTCAAGTTCTCAACATTTCTGTGATTGACTTGATTTAGCAACATACACCGAGAAGGAAATATTTGATACCATAAGCAATGAAGCTGTAATTGAACAGTTTCAACTTATGAAAAATCGAAGAATTCCAGCTTAGTATTAGAAATTTAGAATATAGTTTCAGCATCTTGTCTATATGTTCGCAACACTGGTGCTCTTTTGTAAGTAGTTTTGTGGGTATTTCTCTCACTTTTGATTATTATATCTGTGAGTTCACCCTTCACGAGTCACAATTCCCCTCTTTTGTGTTCATAATTGAACAGGTTCTTTGATTTTAGTAATAGTTGTTCCCTTTTGCTTTTGTAAACAATATATGTATAAGGGTTCATGTACTTGATGCATATCTATTGAAACGATGATATATAACTTTGTAAATTGCAAAGATTTAATTTTTAATTGCATTGATATTATTTTTGTGTACTAGTTTATACTATTGTAACTAATGAATTGCGTAAATGTTGGTTTTGTTTAAACAGCAAGTAGTTGGTATGCAACAGCAGGTGTGCAAAAGCAACATCAAGTATGCAGGTATGCAACAACAAGTATGCAGCAGGAGCAAGCGTAAAAATAAGTCCAGGTATGTCCCTCATGTGACTTCCTTAATTTATTAGTTAAAATGCTTTTGTGTATATGACATTAAAAGTTTTGGCCCCCACTCATGAAAATTTCTGGATTAGCCACTGGACGTAGCCAAGTTGGTGACCACGTAAAATTTTTGCGTTCGTGTGTGTGATTATTTCCCTTTTCGCCATCATTTTTCATTATTGCTTTAACAATATTATTTTCAATCACTTTATGGAAAAGATCTTTTAACCATTTTCAAGACATTAATGACCTCAAGTAAGTTTTCAATAATTTAATGTTTGATAATCTTCTTTCAGATGATGTCAATGTTACAAAATATTTAACAAATCCGGTAACAATGCTAACGTTGTGATAACAATTAGCATCTTTGGCATATTTAAGATTTCAAGAGATGATATTGATGACTTGGAAAAATTAAATGTATGACTTTCTTTTTGAAAATAATTTTTTTTTATCAAACCACAACATATATATAGATTTTTTTGAAAACCAATTGTTTAAATTAATGTATGACACTTGAGAGAAGTAGTGACTTTAGAGCAACATCCTTTTTGTTTATCATATTTCAAGTGCTACAACTTGTTTAGATCATATAAAATCTAAAAGAGGTGGTCTCCCATGAGAACAAGGGGATCCGTCTCATGCATGAGACGGGTCGACCCATGACCCATGGGGCATGACCCGCCACGTGGCAGCCTCCCAGAGGTAATTTTTTTTTTTTTTTTGAGTTTTTATATTATTTTTTCGGCTTTTCAGCCGTTCACAAAAAGTAATAGTTACCATAACTTAATGTAATGATTGTATACATATAAAGTAACATTGTTCATAAGATAACGTAACACCTGTTTTACAAAAACGAAAGCTCGTTTTCCCATTTTTTTCAAATGTAATACTAACTATAATTACATGTAACCCAAACAATATCTAAATGTAATTATCATTTATACTGAAATGTAATAATGCTTTTGCAAAAATGTAAAATATTGTGTATTTTGATTTAATTTTTTGAAAGAAAGTAACATTTGAAAAGTAACAACTCATATATGAATGTAATTGTTTGTACAAGTAAATGTAGCACTTTAATAAAAGAAATTATAACATATTTCTATAGATAATGTAATACTTTTACATGTAACACTAATCAAGTGTTTTTAGCTCTAAAAATGTAAACGGTTGAATTATTACTTTTTCTATACATATGTGTTACAATTATGTATAAACATTATTACATATATGTAACACGTTCGTTACATTTTAGTTGTAATAAGTATTACTTTTGGCAAACGAAGAAAACATAGAAAAAAACACTGTTACTTTTCTGTATATATGTATTACTTTTATGTATACAAACTGTTACTTTATATGAATACAGTCATTACATTAAGTTATAGTAACTATTACTTTTGAGAAACCGAAAAAAAAAATATACAAATTTTTTAAAAAGTAAAAAAGCAAAAAAGTAAAAAAATAAAAAAAAATTGGGCCTATGAGAGGCTGCCACGTGGCAGTTTCGACCCCTGGGTCCTGGAGCCGGTTCGTGGGTCGGTCGGGCGGGTCGAAAACCGACCCGTCTCATGGATGAGACGGATCATGCATGTGTGCACACAAGTTTTTGTCAATCTAAAAATATCCTTGAAGGATTTTAATTGCTCAAACGTATTAACTAATAAGGTGATTGTTATATCTAATCTGATCAACAGTGTGTTGATTGAAACCCACTATTCTGTTAAGGAATATTATATATTCCTAATACAAATTGTAATTACCAAACATAGAGATTGTATCTTGTACACCAAGTTAGATTATTCTAGAATATTAGTTTCCTTATTGTATTAGTATTCCTAATTAGATTAGGACTCTAGAATTCTCTTTGTACTCCTATAAATATGTATTGCTAGTATCAATAATACTTGAGTCATTCATACAATATTATTTGAGTCTCTCATATTGATTATCTCTCTCCATGTATGATTGGCTCCGACTATCTCCCTCTCTAATCCTTGATATGGTATCAGAGCTATGATCCATTATGGGACTTCTCCACCAAAACCTAAGCTTCCGCCACCATCTTCAAACCCAATTTTTAATTGATCTGCTTGAAGCTTCTCTTCTCCATTGCTTCCTTTTATACCAGGTGCGGCAAAGCCCATACTAAACCCAAGCTTCAAACACAAACACCACGACCAATTTTTTTTTAAAACCCAGACCACACCTTCACAAAACCCCCAACTTTTTCCAGTTTTTTGAAATAACCCAAGCTACACCAAAACCCAAATTTGCTTTTTCTCTTTTACCCGGCCGAACCCCTCATCATAACCCGACCAAAAACCCCCTCACACACGACCAAACCCACTGCCTAAATTTTTATCCTTCAAACACCAAAACTAAACCACCCTTACCCCGTCTTGCATACCCGATCATTCTAAACTTCAAGCCTGCCCACCGTCCTCAACTCGGTGCCGCCCCATCCCTTGTAGCAATTAACCACCAACCTGCCCCGGCTGAACCAAACCCCTTACCCCGTCTCGCGACGTTAATGCCTCCACCCGTCTCGCGATGTTAATGCCTCCACCCGTCTAGCGACGTAAAAGCCCGAACTCGTCTCGCGACGTTAACGCCTTACTCCGTCTCGCGACGTTAATGCCTTACTCCGTCTCGCGGCGTAAAAGCCTCCACCCGTCTCGCGACGTAAAAGCCTCAACCCGTCTCGCGACGTAAAAGCCTCCACCTGTCTCGCGACGTTAAAGCCTCCACCCGTCTCGCGACGTAAAAACCTCCACCCGTCTCGCGACGTAAAAGCCTTACCCCAGTCTCGCGACATAAAAGCCTTAGACGTCCACTTCATAGGGTGAAAACCCTACTTGTACAAATGTAAAGATCATGACAACATCAACCACAACCGGGATCACATCAACCAACTCACTTCAACAACCCGGTTCATCTCATCACTTTCCAAGATTGGACTCTCCTATCGGTCGTCCATCTTGCAGGGGCATGTTAAGGAATATTATATATTCCTAGTACAAATTGTAATTACCAACATAGAGATTGTATCTTGTACACCAAGTTAGATTATTCTAGAATATTAGTTTCCTTATTGTATTAGTATTCCTAATTAGATTAGGACTCTAGAATTCTCTTTGTACTCCTATAAATATGTATTGCTAGTATCAATAATACTTGAGTCCATTCATACAATATTTTTTGAGTCTCTCATATTGATTATCTCTCTCCATGTATGATTGGCTCCGATTATCTCCCTCTCTAATCCTTGACATATTCTACTGCGTGTTGATCGAAACCCCCTATATCGCTATGTCTCGTAGTATCAGAGCGGGTAAAATATGGTCGGAAACAAGGTAAACGATTTGCCACCTATTATTCATGCATTCAATATGAGTTTGGATCATGCTAAGTTTATGGAAAATCATGCCAGATACATGTAGTGTGTAGAACTTGCTGAGGTAGACTATCATGCTCGGTCCAAAAAAAAAAAAAAAAACTACCAATTCATGAGACTACAGTACAAGTGGCTGTATAACATTCCGCTAAACAATGACATAATATAGCTTATGCTTAAGGGACGGTCTCCTGTGAGACCGTCTCACGGTCACAGGTAAGCCGACCCATTTTTTTTTTTTGGCCTTTCAACCTTTTTTTTTTCCGGCCATTTTTTTCTCGCCAGCAAAAGTAACACTTTTTTGTAAAGAAATGTAACACTTTTTTCCTCATACGTAACACTTTTTTTTCTCAAAAATATACCACAATTTTGATGAAATAGATTAAAAATAACATAAGATTGACAACTAAACTAATGTTATATTTTATAATAAATGAATTTAACCTTTTTTTCCTCAATTGTAACACTTTTCTAGGGTTTTACATTCAATTGAAATACAAAACCGCTTATATACATGAATTTTTACTCTTTTTTTAAAGAAAAAAAGTAACATTTACTCTATAAAACTGTTACATTCATCTATATAGCATATTACAATCATATATGCACTGTGTTACACTTCAATTATTACTTTTTCTAATCACAAAATTTATTTATATTATTTACGAAACTGCTGTTACATCTTACAATAAAAGTGTTATTTTTTAAAGACCAAACTGTTACTTTCTTTATAAGAAAGTGTTACATTTTATTATGATGAGCAGCTCACTTGTTTTTGTATGTTAAAAAATATATATTTTTTAAAAATAAACCATATCATGACCTATATATTTTTATTCGTCTCGTCGAGACGAACACAACGGTGGTTGGATCCGGCGGTCGGCTGTAGCGGAGCAGGTGGATGCGGGAAGCAGCGGAACAAATACTCAATGAGATGGCTCGCCCCACCGCGTGCGACCGTCTCATATGAGTATTTGCCTATGCTTAAGACTTGTTTTTCAAATCTGGAGACCCAATATATCTCGATTGAATTTTAGTTCCAGATTTTATCAATAAAATATTACATTTTTAATCAAAATTAAGTTTGTTTAGTTCTTCCACCTGGATTGGTGTGAATGCTCTTGCGTGTTTTTTTTCTTTTTTTTTTGAATTACTAGTTGAAAGTGTCAACGATTAAAATTTGATTAAAATGGAAAGATTATTGATTAAATTCAAAATTAAAAATCACCTTAAATATACAGGTATCATAAGACTTGAAAAGTAGTTCAAAACATCATAAAAATTAAACCATACTAGTTATTTAATAATTAATCTAAAAATTAAATCAATTACAGCATACTTTTTATGTCCTGAAAATTAGTCTTTTGATTTTTATCATTATTAGTTTGAATGAACTAATAATAGTTTAAATTAATTATATTGATCCTAATAAAAATAAAATCTTTTTTAGATGAAAAATAAAATATTATAATTTATACACTAGAAAAAATATTATTAATAATATTTACATTTTCATTAAAACATTAAAAATAACTTAATTTATTATTTAAGAGTTTATTTAAAAAACTCTCATCGAAGGGAATGTAAGTAACTCAACTGAGTGATGACTCAGTGTGTTACGTTTGACCGGCCCAACTACAAGGCAACTGGGCAAGTGAGGCCATAGAGTAAAACACTTTGGTAAATTTCAGGCCCAATATTATTAAAACAATTTATTTGGGCCCCAAGTTCCAATGAACTACTTGTACTCTCCCTCTCTCCTACCCGAATTAGGATTTTTGGGTTGGACACAGGGATTAAGGAAAAGATGTTAGTGGAGTAGGTGTTGTGAGTATGAAAAGTAAAGTAAGAGAGAGAAAGTGGGGTAGAGAATAATGAGTGGAAAGTTGTTGTGAGTGTGAATGTGGGTCCCATTAAATAAAACACTTTCGTTTTTGGGTTGTTCTAATTCGAGTGGGGCACCCAAAATGGAAAGTTGTCCTAATTCGAGTGGGTTGGGTCAGAGAGAGTATATGATACTTATCCTGTAAACAATGAGTCGTTTGAACATATAGCAATCCTTCACTATGGGTTGAATCTAGGGCGGGGCTATTCATATTCATGTTTGATCCCACATTTGCTACAAAATTTACTACCTCTAACAAGGATATATATATATATATATATATATATATATATTTACGTTAATACGAAAAAATATTGAACAATAGTTTTAAATTAATTAAATTATTTTAATAAGAATTTTAAAATTATTGTTGTCAGTATTTATAATGGTGTATAAATAACAAAATCTATAATTTTATTAAAATAATTAAATTAACTTAAATTTATTGCTCAAAATTCTTTCATACTAATAAAAAAAAATACTAAAAGCCAGATGAACTATACGGTTATATTAAATTTTAAAACCAAAACTAGGCCAATATATACTCGTTCCGTCTCCTTGAAATAGGATTCTTGATACAATTTCCAAATTATACATTTCAATCTATTAGTATTAAATACAGTTATATTTAATGAGTTTTGTATTGAAATGAAATTTGCTTGAATTTAAAACAAAACAAAGTTGTATTGTTCTTTTATTGCTTACAATGCACCAAGTACTAAAGCAATAGTAAAAGCGTGATTTAAATGTTTTTTTTTCGGTTGTTTTTTTATAAAGTATGCGGTTCTACTTCAAAACCAAATGGCTCTCACGCATAGCTGAATTTAGGTTTATGCATGAATATATATTTGGGTGACGCGAAGTTAATTAAACATTCGATCAATGCTTAACAACTCAAATTGAAGCAATGCTAAGGACACAAAAGATGTCACAAAAAGATGAATACAAAATGAAGTTGCGATTTTTCATCAGTTGCATTGATTATGCAGCCGTCACACTAATTAAAAGCACCAACAAAATCATGACAAATCATTTTGTGAACCAAATTTTGTGAATTTTTTTTTTACTTTATTTTTATCTCTCAGTTGTCACTCTAGTTTTGTAAGTTTTTTTTTGTTGCCCTATCATTGCCCAAATATAAATCCTTTTAATTGATTTTCTCATATCATATGAGCATTAATCATTTATCTCATTCCCTTATATTAATTTATTTAGTATCCAATTGAATTGAAGCTTATGTAAAAAAAATTAGTAACTCAAGAGTTACAATTCAACAAATAAAAGTCTAACAATAATGCATAGAAAACTAAAGAGATTTTTACCAATTAGTCCCTCATACTAGATGGAATTTGCCAATAAAAACAGTGATTTTCATATTTTACCTTAGGATCCCTGGTTGGAAATAGATTTTACCAATACATCCCTTGGGTCAGTTATGACCGTTTAAGACATTTTATAATGCCGAAAATGCCCCTGCGTATATACGTTAGGGTTAGTTATTACGCAGAGCTCATTGTCAGCGCATTCAAAAAACAGCGTATATATGGAGCAATTCTCCTTGCATTCTTCTGTCGATTTCTAATAATTCGAATTATTCCCTTGCTTTCTGAGTTTCGATTTGCTGGTTAAGGCTTGAAGATCGATTGAGATTTGTTAATCTCTGATTTCAATTCAGATTTGTGGATTTTTCCCCTCTGCGGCTAAGGTATGTAATATCAAACTCTATATTGTTGATTTTCTTATTATTGTGAACGAAATCTATTGTAGTTTCGAATTTTCTGTAAAACATTGTGTGTTGATGAGTTTCTAATTGTTTCAAACAATCTAGATCTATGATGATCATATGTTGTTAAATAAATTTATCAGTTTTGTGATATATGTTCTGTTTATTCTATGCAGCTTTGTTAACTCATACTGAGATGGATAATGTGGTGCTTCTTAAGTTTAAATTTGGTGAATTGAATGCAATAGCAAGAATTGCTCAGTTTTCTTCATTCTTATCAGTTGTTGAGTTTGTTTGTTCAAGATGGCCTTCATTGAATAAAGATGGTATCTCATTGTTATATGATTTACTTGATAATTCAAGTTGTTTATTAGAGAGTGAAGAGGATTTTTCAAATATGAGCATTATGTTAGGTTATAGTGGGGCAAAGTGTGTTGATGTTCATGTTAATGAGAGTTGTGGAGCTATTTGTGCATATGAATCATCTACCTCGACCATGAGTTGCGGTGCTAGCAATTCTAGTAGGCTTCAACTTGAGATGCCTGTTAACTTTTCCATCATGGAGAAAAAGAATTGTTAACAACAAAGTGGGCTAAGGAAATAATAGGTATCGGATAGGTTTTGAAGGAGGAATCACTGAGTTTCGTATCAAATTGTGTAAGTATGCTTCTGAGGTTGGATTTAGTTTTGTGTATGTCAAAAATGACAAAACACGTGTTGCCGCACAATGCAATCATAAAATTACTTTAGGCTCCCTTGGAGGATCCATGCGTCCGTTGAGAAGTCAAATGGATTTTTTTACATAAAAACATTTAATTCAAGTCATACATGTGGTGATGTGCATAATAGTGGAAATGGTAGTAGGGTTACTTCTGACGTGCTTTCTGAAACTATAGTTGATGTTATTCGGTCTTCGCCTTCGATTGGTACTGCTGAAATTCTTAGGACTCTTAAAAATAGTTATGGGATTGATGTAACTTACAAGTTGGTTGGAGAGCTGTTGAGAAAGCTAGGGCAGTACTTTACGGTGAAGAATCGGCATCTTATGATAATTTGAGAGATTACTTTAAGAAGATGAAGGAGTTGGATGAGACTAACCAGTTTGTGCTTGAGTCTGATAAATTAGGTCACTTCAGAAGATGTTTTGTTGCATTTGGGGCGTGTATAAGAGGTTTCCAGTTCTGTCGTCCTTTGTTGTTTGTAGACGGTACATTTTTACATGGAAAATACAAGGGGACTCTACTTGCAGCAATAGCCAAAGATGGCAACTCTGGTATGTATTATTCTTTTAATTAATAGTAAAATGTAGTTATCAGTTTGTTTGTGAATTGTTTCTTACTGTATTTTTTATGTAGGGCTTTTTAACATTGCTTTTGCTATTGTTGGTGGTGAAGATACAGATAATTGGAAATGGTTTTTGGAGCAACTTAAACCTCTCATAGATTGTAGGCAAGTCACATTTGTGTGCAGAAGCTCCAACTGAAGAACTTTTCAATACTTTTCTCAATGAAATGATAGGTGAAGGTGGGACAATTGTTGAAGAATTTTTGAATAACCTACCTGCTGAGAATTATGCTAATGCATTCTTTAACGGTAGTCGATATGGTGAGATGTCTTCCAATGCCACGGAATCATTTAATTCTCTGTTCAAAGGTCCTCGTTCGTTGCCTATTATGGAGTTAATTGATACTATTAGGTTGAAGTTGATGACTCAAATGGAAAAACGCAGAGAAGGCCCAACAAAGTGGAGTACAAAACTTTGTCCCGTTATGCATAAAAAGTATGAAGAACTTAAAAAAATTGGTAGAACATGGTTGGTGTTAGGCCCAATTGGTAGGAAAATAGGCTAAAGGGGGGGGTGAATAGCCTATTTAATTTTGTTCAAAGAAACACTTTATCAAATGCAAAGTCACTTATCAGTTTGCAAACTATTATCAGTAAGCGCAGCGGAGAAGATATGACTTAGTTTTACTCACACAAAATCAGTATGAAAAGGTTTTGTGAGCTTGGTTTAAATACAAAGTGGTTTCTAAAAGTTCAATGCAGTTTCAAGAGATTGATCAAAGGAAATACAATGAATCAGTAAGAACAAGTACGATTTGCCGGTGATAGAGTTCCAACCGGCACAGACAAAATAAGTAACAGGGGACACAAAGATTTGGAGAGGTTCATAGTGTAAATACTGCTACGTCCTCTACCAAGTTTGGTCAGAACTTGGATTTGGGTTAAGAGCACTATTAGATATCCCTAGTCTATTACAAGCACGGCTTTGCCGGATACAAAGACTAAAATCTAGAGATCACTAATGGATCGTAATACAAATACTGACCAAGTGTTTTTGAGCGGCAAGTCCAAGAGAACTTATCTCACTCAGGTGGGTGTGTGAAGAACTCAACCAACGTATTCCTTAAAATAATCTAGTTCGGGAATACTGACATTGTTGATGAGTTTGTGCACAAGTGTATGTCCTAATAAATGTTCTAATGATTATCTGGATAGAATGTTTGAGGCTTCAATGAATGCTCTAAACAATCAACTCTCTTCAATGCACTATTTTCACCAACCCTCTTCAATGGTCTATGTCCTCTATTTATAAGAAGAGTTAATGACTTGAGTCTTGTAGACGAAGGCTTGCAATTTGAATTTCCAGCCGGGTAGTTGAGGAGCATTAAATGCGGTATCTTTTGCATTAATGGCGGGGATTTGAAGTACACGCATTCTTGGAAAAGTCTGATGGGTAAAGACTCCTTTATTTCAACCGGTTACCTGCAAAAAGCAAGTAGAGACAGAGTAGAGCTAAAAATAGCTATGTGTCAGACGGCGCAGTAATCATGACAGAGCAGATAAACTACTTTCAGATAAGACAGTACAGAAAGGACAAAGACAATCGGTAAAGGACTTTAAAGTAAAACGATGAAACCTGACTACCAGTTCAGTCCAGACTATCCTTGCTGATTGATGAGTCAAACTGAGAGTGAGTTGATCGGCAACTTTAAATGCTGGTCTGCCGATTTGCTTCCTCTAGCTGGTTTGCCTTGTTTGAAGAGTTGTTGTACACCTGTGCTGGTCACAAAGAATCCTAAGGGTACCTTGGAAAGGTTCTAATAAAATTGGGGGATCCTAAGAGTTGAACATGATTTGGATTAAGCAATTCTAGGACCTATACATATATTTGAACAACAATCTCCTCCTAATTGCTTAAGTCCAATCACCCTAAACAAGAACATCTATCTTAGCTTAGTAAAAGAATGTTTTCAAAAAGTAATCTATTTATTTTCATTCCTAAGCCAAGTCACACTTGATGTCTTAGTAAAGGAAAGAAAAATAAAAATACAATAAAATAAATAAGATAGAAAAAGAAAAGGGATTGCTGATAGCAATGATCAGCAGAGAAATAATAATCTGCAAAACAAAGTTAGCATGAATAGCAGCAGATATATTATAAGAGCATAACATAAACAAAAGCATACACAAAAACAAAATGTTAGCAAAGAGTTTGTTGGATAAATCTTTGAAGGTCTTCAGGATATCTATATCATTGGCTACATTGACTCAAGACATGGGAGGGTCTTCTTACTGGTCAGCAGCCTTTGATGTAGATTCAAAATGTCTGGCCTTTTTCTTTGCTCTGGCTTCCTCTTTTTCGGCTTTCCTCTTCTATCTTCTATTGGAACTTTGCAATCTCTCAGTCAGCATTTTGTTGTTGGCCTCAAGAGCAGCAATCTTCAGTTGAGCATCAGCAAGAGCAGTCTTGGTTACAGATAGCTCTTTTTCAATTTTCTCCATATCTCTGATCTGCAGTCTATGGTCATCAATAAGTTGCTTCTGAATGGAATGTGTAGTTCCCAAGGATTCAGAAAGATTGACTAGTCTGGTTTCTCTATCAGCCAGAAGACTCTTCAAGTCTTTGATTCTTCTATTTTCCTCCTCCTGATTGGACTTAAGTATCTTAGCAGCAAGATCTTTATGAGTGTCCCTTATCAGGTCGGTAAGAGAAAGACCAATGTCGCCAAAATCAGCACGAGTGGCAGGCACTTGCTGATTTGAGAAATCACCTTCGTCAAAACGGAGGAACTCATAAAGACTGTTCACCACAACCGGTTTTTCAATGATAATCGGCTTGATAAAACTCTCTACAGATTAGACTATTAGAGATGGCACAAAATATTCATTGAGTAAGTCAGCTTCTTCTACGAGCACATCGGCAGAAGCTACTATCGGCATTTCGTTATCAGAAGAAAGTATGATCGTCAACGGAGAACGATGCACTGGAACTGAAGCAGGAGGCAAAGGCAAAACATGTTGAAGGAACTCAGCAACAGTGGCATGAGCGTCAGCAAGAAGGAACTCATCAGGTACAGAAGTAGAGGCAATGATGTCGGCAGTTAGATCAGCATGGAATATCGGTAGAGGAAAGTCAGGGTGCACAATGATTTCGCGATCTCCAGGTAGATGAAAAACACTATTGTCTTCCATTGATAGAAATAAGGCCAGTATGAGGTTCAAGCAGGCACGACCTTCAAGAATAATATTGACCAGATTGGCAAACATCAATCTCGAAGTGAAGACAAAATGGTCAGCACGCTGTCGTGGGTGAAACATCGGCAGTGTCAATGAAAGAGCAGCTGATTTGACAAGGTAGAGCAGTCCACGAAAGTTAGTAGCCCAGACCTCAAGTACTTCATAAAGTTTATCATTGATCATCATGCATCTTCTCAGCCAACCATTGGTTGTGATGCAGACTTCCTTAGGAGATGGACCAGGTAGATGGACTTTACCACCTACTTTTATCTTACCAAGCAGGCAGTGTAGTGGTTCATAAACTGGAGCTTTCTTCTTCAGCTTAGAGACCTGGGGAGTCTTCCCTTTTCTCCTACAAATTTTACCTTAAACCAAGGCATAAAGACCAATTTCTCACTGGCTGAGGAACCAGTAAGGAAAGGATGCTTGGTGTAATGGGGATGTTCTTTGGCGAATGGAGAAGGAATTCTCTATAGAGTAGATCGGAAAGACATGATCGGCTGATGAGGAGAAAATAATGGTCTGCCAAACCTGTCAGTAGGAATGGAGACACTAGTTGTGTACCAGTTAGAGCTCATCATCTCTTTGCCGTGAAGTGAATAGTTATATTCAGAAGGTGGAGCAGAGTCTTTGACATCTTCATCTTCAACTGCTGGCATCTCTACATAATCATCAGGATTTATTTCGTCTGAGCTTTCCTCATTAGCAACGGCATCAACAGTATCAGCGTCAGGCTGTACTTCAGGAGCTTGTAAAAGAAGAGGTTCCTCAAGAGAAAATAAAGCAGCCTGAAGTTCTTCAAATTGTAGATCAGCAGCAATCATTGCATCAATGGCAGTAGTGTTGTCAGCAGCTCCTCCTCCCAATTCAACAATCTCTCTAACACCAGTAGGTTAAACATAGATTACATCAGCAGTGACAGAGACTGGAATAACATCAGCAGTTGATGGAATGATCTGAGTGTCAGCAGTTGGCTTAGTCAGATGAGTGTCATAAGTTGGCTCATCAGTAGATAAGATTTATTGATCATCGGCAATAACATCTCGATCAACATATACTCCTCCTGAAATCAGCAACTCTTTAACAACTTCATCAGTAACTTGAGTGTCAGTAGTTTGCTCAATTGATGCAAGTTGATCCTATCTTGAAACAGATAGATCTGATTCCAAGGGAGAGGTAACAAGTCAAAATACCTACCAAAAATTAAGTCTTAGATCCCCTTCAAGCAATCTCTGAAATCTTTGAAGAGTTACAAACTTCTCTTTATACATGTCGGTGAGATTGTTCAGACTTGTATAGTCAACATAATCAGCACAGTTTCCAGGTGGAACTGACTCCTTTCTTTCCTCATGAAACTGGAGCAACCGGCGAACAAACGGATGGAGATGATCAATAGAAAACACCCAATTCTTAGATAAGACCTTATTGGTGAATGACCAATGGTTTCTGAAGAAAATATGAAATGTGAGGTTCCTAATCGGTTTTCACTTTCTGACAGCAGGTCCAGAGGCTACATCAGCAGCAGCATGGAGCTCAGGTAAGTAAGGAAGATCAAGAATTCCTTTCTGAAGAGGAACTCTTACCCGTAAGTCAGTTTCAATTACTCTCCTTCTCTCAACCAGATCATCAGGCAACATCAGCCTCAGATTTAATAACCACAGAGGGAGCAACAAATGTTGCACCGGCAAGAAAAGATGGTGCAAACCTGATCTGCTTGGCTCTTGGATCAGTAGATGGAATTTGAGAAGAAGGAATATGTGCAATAGTAGGCTTTGGCTTTTGAGCAGCAGGAGGTACATCAGTAGACGTAACCTTTGACTTTTTGACTTGGGCTTTATTGGCAGCCTTGACCAGCTTTCTTTTCTTGGGAGCTGCTGGAGTTGAATTAGCCAGGATCCTGTCGGTAGATGGAGCAGGAGTAGAAACATCAGTAGGAGCAACAGCAGCAACCTTAACAACTTTCTTTGCCTTCTTTTTCTTTGGAGTACCAGTAGCTGGAACAACTACAGTGCCGGTAGATGCTTTCTTGGTGATCCTATTCCAATCGGTAAGTTTGAAAGACATAAGTTTGTCAAAATCAAAGCTTGGAGGCGCAGGAGAAGCTCTGACAATCTCTGAGTTGTTCCTCAGGATGGTGCTTATCAGTATGTAATGACATCCCTTTCCAGGGTGAGCCTTGTTCTTTCTTCTATCTTCTTTCCACTTTACCGTTGCAATTGCGATGACTCTGAACAGATAGGCACACCAGTTGAAATCTTCTTGAAGTACAATGGTTGCCATCGCCTCAAACTGCACATCAGTCACATGACTGTGAGAGCCAGATCTGTAGACTAAACATCTATCAACAATCTCAGCAAGAGCGTAGAATCTCCTTCTATAATGAGCTTTCAGATGATTATCTCCACTAAGCCTAGGACCGGCTCCTCTCATAAGGGTCCATGCCTTGTCCAAGGTCTTGTCATCAGTAATGGCATATACACCCACATTCCCAAGTAAAAGAAATGCTTCTGATATAAATGAAGGAGATACAGAGATAGGAACGCCTACGACGGTAGAGTTGATGGAGACGAAGGTATTTGGAGCAGTAATGACTGAGGCGTTGGAGAAGAACTCTTGAACTTGTCCCAAAAATAAGAACTCAACACCAGTAGGGGTGACGTAGGAGTCCAGAAGAGAACCAATCAACAAATTCTTCAAGAAATCCCCGTCAGCTGAGTCTTCGAAGAACGCAGAGTCAGCGTAACCTCTATAGATATCCTTTTTGTTGCTCGACATTATCTGCAAAATCACTCAAGAAATCTCACAAGTTAGAACCAGTTAGTTCAAACAAGTTTAAAAGAAGCAAGTGCAATGTAAACAACTATTACCAGATATTAGAAGAGAGGATGAAATCTGTGAGTAATAGATGATGAAGAGCAAAAGCTTGAGGATGAGAGTTCGAGAGAGAGAAAGAGAGAGAGAAAAAAGAGATGAAGAGTTTAAGTGAAGCTTTTATATGTTATGGAAGAGAGTGAATAGGAAGGGTTTGCATGGGGAAAGGAGAAACAATGGAGAGTTTAACTGTATCGAATAACTCGGAGAACGTGCGCACATAATGAATTAAATGCACGAACTGGACGGTTAAGTGAAGACGGTTAAACTTAGGGGAGAGAAGGGGTATAAATGGAAATAATAATAAAAGTTACATTTCTGATTTATCACAGGATTTGGGATAAATCTTTGACACGATTTGGGTAAGGCGGTGCACACACATGTTATAGAGGAGGTGTGACCGATTGTACCTTTGATTTGACTTAGCTTACGTCATGTGTTAGAGAATCCTTATCCGTTTAGGTGAGATCTACCGATGAATTTGAATTTTGAATATGAAAATCGGCAAGACATAGTTTGGCAAATTATGTTGGTCGGCAAGATATCGTCGGCATAATGTTTGTTGGTATGATATATTGTCGCTTTGCTGATTAGATCGGCAGACTAACACAAGTAGCAAAGTTAGCACATTTTTAACCATAATAGTCAATCATACCTAGTTCACCTCTGAGGAATTCAAATCTTTTCTGATCTAAGGGCTTTGTCAGTATGTCTGCTCTTTGGAAATCGGTATGAACTTTGAGCAGAACAACATTTCCCTTTTGAACACGTTATTTCAGAAAGTGGTACTTGATGTCTATGTGCTTAGTTTTTTGAGTGCATGACCGTATTGTTGGATACCGAAATAGCGGATTGATTGTCACAATAAATGGGACAAACTTGAGATGGAATTGCATAGTCAACCAACTGCTACTTCATCCAAAGGATCTGTGAACAGCAACTGCCGGCAGCTATGTACTCAGCCTCGGTAGTAGAAGTGGAAATTGATGCTTGCTTTTTACAGGACCAAGACACTAACCGATCACCAAGAAACTGGCAAGTTCCACTAGTACTTTTCCTGGTCACCCTACAAGCTGCAAAATCTGCATCTGAAAAACCTATTAGATTAAAAGATGAATCTCTAGCATACCATAATCCAAGGTTAACAGAACCACATAGGTATTTAATAATGCATTTGACAGCCTGCAGATGAGATTCCCTTGGGTCAGCTTGAAACCTGGCACATACAAAAACAACAAACATGATATCTGGTCTATTGGCAGTTAGATAGAGGAGTGAGCAAATCATACCTCGATAGACAGTCATATCTACCTTCTTACCAGACTCATCCTTATCTAAATGAATGTTAGTGCCCATCGGTGCGCTTTGAGAGTGAGCATTGTCAAAGCCAAACTTCTTGATAAGTTCTTTAGTGTACTTGGCTTGACTGATGAATATTCCTTCATTGGTTTGCTTGACTTAAAGTCCAAGAAACTATGTTAGTTCACCCATCATGCTCATCTCGAACTTGCTCTGCATTAGCTTCTCAAATCTCTTGCAAAGTGATTCATTAGTAGATCCAAAAATAATATCATCGACGTATATTTGAACAAACAATGAATGACCCTTATGCTTGGAAACAAATAAAGTAGTATCGATTTTACCTCGTGTGAAACCTAAGCCATCGCTAAGTAAAAACTTAGAAAGGGTTTCATACCATTCCCTTGGAGCTTGCTTCAGGCCATAAAGAGCTTTCTTCAATCGGTAGACATGATCAGGCTTCTTGGAGTCCTCAAAACCAGGTGATTGTTCAACATAAACAAGTTCTTGGAGTTCTCTATTCAGGAAGGCACTTTTCACGTCCATTTGATATAGTTTGAATTCTTTGAAGGCAGCATAGGCTAAGAAAAGTCTTATAGCTTCCAATCTTGCAACAGGAGCAAATGTCTCGTCGTAGTCAATCTCTTCTTTCTTGTCGGTAGCCTTAGCAACTAACCTTGCTTTTTTTCTAGTGATATTTCCAGATTCATCTAACTTGTTCCTGTAGACCCATTTTCTACCAATAACTTGTTGAGAAGTTGGTCTTGGCACAAGTTCCCTTACTTTGCATCTTTCAAACTGATTCAGTTCTTTTTGCATGGCTTAAACCCAACCAGGATCGGCAAGAGCATCTTCAGTCTTCTTTGGTTCTATGTTGGAGACCATATCAGATGAGAAGAGACTTTTATCAAATGCTATGCTAAAGTTCCTTGTCAGTCTGGGACCAAAGACATCACCAATCACATTTTCTAATGGATGACCATGAACTGTTCTAACTTCTCTCGGCACATCATGTCTTACTGACTCTTGTTGAAAAGATTCTAGAGGAGGATCATGGTCAGCAGATGGTGGGAGAGAAGAAGAGTTTTGAGTGAGAGGTGGATGAAAACTTGGAGGATTAGGTCTTATAATAGAAATTGGTTGAGGGCTAGATCTGTCTTCAGGATGATCAGCAGAGCTTGCATCGGCAAATAGATTATGAAAGTTATCGGTATGATCATGTTCTGCCGATGATGGGAAATACTGAGTATCTACTGGTTCTTCTACTGAAATGACTGGATCAGCTGAAATGACTGGATCAGCAGCTGGTACTTGACCTGCAGGGTTAGAATTACTGGATTCACCTGTCTCATGAACACTAGAACCATTAGTACTATTTGGAGCCTTGTCAGACTCTATCAAATCAAATTCATCAAAGGTTACATGAACAGATTCAACAATTTTCAAAAGTTTCTTATTGAAAACTCGAAAGGTCTTACTATGTTTGGCGTATCCAACAAAGATTCCTTCATCAGCTTTCTCATCAAATTTATCTCTGTGCTCCTTACCGTTGTAAAGCACGTAACATTTACAGCCGAATATTTTGAAGAATCTAATGTTGGGAATCCTGCCTCTCCAGAGTTCATAAGGAGTCTTGTTATGGAATTTGTTGACGAGTGATCTGTTCTGAGTGAAGCATGAGGTATTGATGGCTTCAGCCCAAAAGTATTTCGGCAGCCTGGCTTCAGCGATCATGGTCTCACCAGCTTCTATAAGAGTTTTGTTCTTCCTCTCAACGACATCATTTTGTTGTGGTGTACCGGCAGCTGAGAAGTTGTGGTCAATGCCATGATCATCACAGTACTGAGTAATACCATTGTTCTTAAATTCAGTGCCGTTGTCTGATCTCATACTGATGATATCGCTTTCTTTATGGGCCTGTAGTAGTCTGAATAACTTGGTAGCAACAACATATGTATCATCCTTGACACGCCCCCAAGTCCCGGGATTCCCTAATAGAATCTCGAACCTGGTGCGCGTGACTAACAAGAAACGAGAAACTGAATGACATCTGCTTATATCAAACTGACATCATATAAACTCAAGAGGAACGAGCTAAGATAGCTCACAACGAGTTCTATACCAAGAAATTTAAACCAAATGGTTATACACAGCGGAAAACATGCCTAGCACATACGCTGGCATTACAAGAACACTACAAGTCTACCCAATATACTGAGTCTAAACAACTGATACAAGATCGTCCTTACCAAAACTGGAAAGGATAACAATCCCCAAACAAGAACAACCTGCCAAGTAGGCCCCTGCTAAGTCGAGCCTCACAACGTATTACCACTTGCTTTCCTGGGGGGGGAACAAATAAACAAGGAACGGGGTGAGATAAATCTCAGTAAGTTACTAGATACAAGTACATAGCATGTTATCATGTAATCATGCAAATCAAGAAGATTATCAAGTAATCATGCTCAAGATGTCATCAAGTAACAAGTATATGAGAGGTTAAGACAACTCATCAAGTAACTAGCACATAAGGCTAAACTAACACGTTACAAAGGATATTCCAACCTTATTCCTCCAAGTAAACCATTGTTGTCGTTGCTTATTGCAGTTGACAAATCACGATCAATCAAGTTGCTGCTGTGCAGTACACAAGAGGACCTGGTAACCAGTATCACTCACAAGAACCAATTCACGAGGTGTTCAAGAGTTTAGCATTCACTTAAGTCAGGTGTATTGCTCCAACCAAGGAAGCTATGCCCTTACTATGGCCGGTAGTAAGGGTCAAGCGCAAATACATAGGGACCCGATTATCACTTAAGCCCCAGCTCTCGCGATAAGCGTGAACCTATATATTCCGAACAAGCAAGGAGAACCAGCTGGACTCACACAAGAATGCACAAGTAGATGTTTACTTGAACTACAAGAGTATAGAACTAAGTCCAAAAGTAGTGGACTAGCTCTTCAGGAACCATGTAATCATGTGCTCACCAAATACAAGTACACGTATGCTATATTTGCAAATACAAATCAGTATAACAATGGCACATAATGTGTCCACGTAACACAATCAAGACAAATTAGAGTCTATTAATAACAGACCCCAACCAAGTAGTAGGGTATGTCATTTTATATCACTTTGTCATATGCCATATTTGCACGTACACATATTCATATAACCTTTAACACATTAATGTGTCTATCACGATACCCTTATTTTCAAGTAGAGCCCAACATCTTAGACTCTAAGCACGTAGTCGAATAGGTCGTATTGTACCTAGTCACAATCATATCTCGCGTGTATGTATCGTTAATAATCGAATACATTTTCCAACACATATTGTGTTTTATAATCATTGTTTTATGAATTATCTTCATATTACACTAGTCCCTCTTTCTTTAGGAACTCAACTCAGGAACATGATATTTTCTTTATACTTTATATACTTTATTTAGTATATGCACGATTAAACCAATTACTAGCACATTAGTGCTTGTTCATAGCACTTTCAGTACACACGTATTAGATTCAAGTATGTCTTAGATTTGATCAGTCTCTATCTAGTTCCATATTCCAATTCTTTGGTTATTAATACCAAGTATCAAGTAGTTAACAAGCCACATTCTATCAAGTAGCCATATGCAAGATTTGCACACACACATCAAGAATCTTTCTAACACATTAGTGCTTGTTCATAGCACTTTCAAGTTCATTACCATACACACGTATTGGTTTCAAGTCATGTACAAGATTTTATCATCTTACATTCAAGTTCTCAATCCAATTCTTTGGATATTCAAGACATGTACAAGAGTTAATTATCTTATACTCAAGTTATTATTCCAATCTTTTGATATTCAAGTCATGTACAAGATTTAATTGTCTTATACTTCAAGTTCAAGCTAAGTAGATGAGTTATACATCTCATACTTACAATTCATGATCCTATACTTTGGATGTTCAAGCTCAAGACATTGTTCTAATTCCCCTAAGGTACACAAACATTGGTTTCAAAACACATATAACACATTAGTGCTTGTTCTTAGCACTTTCAAGACAACTAAAAGAGTTCTTACTCTTAGGCTCAAATTCTCTATTCAAATCATTGAATAATCATGTTCAAGACTCACTTCTGATGCCTCTAAGGTATCACAACACTTGCTAGGACATCTTATACTAAGGCTATATGCCTTAGGAGGGGTAAGCTTTTATTTCAATTTAGATTTAAAACACTTTTGTTGAAAAGGGGACGGGCGGGCGCGCCTACGATGGACCGGGCGGGCGCCTGTTCTAGCACTTTTGAAACCAAAACTCCTGATGAAATGGGCGGGCGCTCAAAGGCGGGCGCCTGATGCGATTTTCAGCAACACTCAATTTCTTTTCAGGCTTACGAATCCTCCGTCCCAAGCGTAGGAGTAACTTTCACTAACCCTTAGGCAATACCCAGGACACTATTTTAAGCTCAATTCATTTCTTTTACCGTCCCACAATTAATAGAATAATTTCCTTTTATTCCATTTAAATATTTCACCGTCCCAAAAGTATAAGTATAATTTTCTAATATACTAATATACTCATTTAGGGATACTTCCATTCATTTCCCTGTACCACAAATAATGGTACAATTTTTCTTATAATATTTAAATCAAGTTAATATTTTACCGTCTCACGAGTAGGAGTATAATTTTCTTATTAACATTCCCATTCCCAGGACACTTTTGCAAAATCTATTTCATTCTTGTAATTCATACGAATACTCCCTTCGTCCCAAATTTACAAGTATCACAAAATTCAACCAAATCACGAAATTAACAAGTACAAGTATCAAGAATAACACATAGGCATGTTATTACAAGCAAGGGGGAGCTAGTGACTTACCTAGTCCGAAATCAAATTCACCCAAACTAATTTCTGTTCGGCAGGAAATCCTCTACTCACCGCCCTGATCATTTATGCGAAGTCGGATTTTCGAACAGATGCATAATTAAGTGAGAGGAGTCGAGAATATGGTAAACCCTAATTTTTATTCGAGACAGAGAGAGAAACATACGAGAGAAAATTTGGGGAATAATGATTCTGACAAGCAAACCAAGGTTTTATCCTTTCAAGTTTCCAAGAATTGCACTTTGGCCCCTCAAGTTCTAACTTTGACAAAAAGGCCCTTCAAGTTTCAATTTGAGCAATTAAGCCCCTAAACTTTATTTTTCACAAATGACCCTAATGTTTCAACTTGAACAATTAGGACTTAAACTTGCTCAATTAGTTAAATAATTAACTCAATTAAAATAGCATGTAATTATGCAAGTCAAGAATTTAACAGGAATTAGGACGGGCGTTACAATCCTTGTGACTGAAAGTTTTTACCCAAGTCTATCTAGAGAAATCATCTACTACAACCAAGGTGTATCTACTTCCCCCAATACTTGTTGTAGTTGTGGGGCCAAATAGATCCATATGTAGCAATTGGAGGCACTTAGACGTTGACATGCAGGGCTTGCTACGGAAGGATGACTTATGTTGTTTTCCAAGCTGGTAGGCCTTGCATTTCTTTCCTTGATCAGCAGACACTTGAGGCAGACCGGTAACTAGATTTGAACCGGCAAGCTTAGATAGATACTTAAAGTTTAAGTGACTGAATCTCTTGTGCCATAGCCATGAGTTCTCACTGATGTTCTTAGCTACAAGACAAACATTAGCAACACCAGTAATAGCACTTAAGTCTACTGCATAAATGTTACCTTTACGTTTGGCAGTGAGAAGAGTTTCATTAAAAGCAATGTCTTTCACATAGCAACTGGAAGTAGTAAATATACATTGCATTCCTTTCTCATAGAATTGTGATATTAATAGAAGGTTGTGTTTCAGACCACCCACTAGAGAGACCTTCTGTACAGTAACTGCACCTCACTTGATGGTACCAATACCGATGATTTTTCCTTTGGCATTATCACTGAAAACCACTGGGGGGACCTGATGCTTCAATAATATCGGCAAGTAGATCGGAAAATCCTGTCATGTGCCTTGAACAGCCACTATCTAGAATCCATAAATCCTTTCTTGCACCAGTTGAGGCCATGAATCATTCCTGAAATAAAACAGTATGCTTATGGTCCCCCTTATTCTTGGTCGAGGGTTAGTTCCTCTTTGGCAACCACATCTGGCCACCACTGTAGGATGCAACCTCAGTGGGTCCAGATAGGTGCTTAAGAGGCATTCATGAGCCTTGTGACCATCATCAGAACAATAGAACATCTCACTTGACTGATAGGCTGTGGAGTCAGTAGAACATCATTTTGTTTAGTCAATGCATCGGCAGAATTAGAGGATTGAGCAGGCACAAACTTAGTTAGTTTGAAGGTGCTAGTGTTGCCTTTCTTTCCATTCTGTTTACCTTTGGCAGTTACCTTTGTAGGTACTTGTCCATCGGCAGCAGAAGTGGTTAGACCGGCAGCACTTGCTCTGCTGATGTATTCACCAAGAATACCATTATTGGCAGACTCAGTATCAGCAACCTTAACTTGACTTTGTTTGTGCTTATCTTTCCTTTTGTTCTGGTTCTTAGGATACTTCATAGCCACAACACTGTATACTGGCTTGGCATCCACATGCACTAAGTTTAACAGAACTACACTCAACTTTCTCATCCTTTTTCTCGGTTGCACAAGTTTCAGTAGAGCTACTGCTGCTGGAATTAAAACCTAACCCATATTGGTCCTTATATGACATTTGGGTCAATAGGATTGTTTCAATAGCAGCCCTAGATTTTGTATAAGAATCAATGATACTTGAAAGATTATTATTCCTTAACACAAGATCTTCGATATGAGCTATCAATACTGCTACTTGGCATTTAAGATCCAGTTTTCTTTCTTTAGAGAACAAACTCAAACTCATGTCCTTTGAGAACTTTAAGTTCAGACACAAGCAAGTCATTTTCTGCAGAAATTCTATTGAAATCAGCAGCCATCACTTTATGAACGCTACTCGGCTTCTCATGTTCAATAAAAAGTACGTCCATTGTCTCACCATTTCAGCTTTAGATATTTCAGGAAAAGGATCGGCTGAAATTTTAGGTTTAGAAGTAATGGTTTTAGGAGAGAAGTCAGGTAGGGAAGAGATGGGTTTAGATAGGCTTTTGGCAATGCTTGGATGTTCAGTGAATGAGAATTTTCTGGTCATCGGTAAGGATTTAGGTTTGGTGGCAGTCAAGTGAGAAGAGTTACACTGCCCATAGAGTGAGGTTCGCACTTGATGAACTTTGTATCCATTTGAGTTTTCTACTTTGACACTAATTTCTTTGAAGTGTGGTTGAGGTCTTTCAGCAGCTTCTTCTCTGACTGGAGTTCTTGGAGGAGATGGATCTCGGTAGACTGGAGTCGGCAATGATTATATATCGGTATCTTCCAAGTCTAGGGCAACAAAACTTACATCAGCATCTTCATCTTCATCGGCATCTTCGTCTGAGTCAGTTTCACACCAAACCGGCCAGGCCTTTTCTGTGCTTTCATCGGCAACAAAGCTTCGAGACTTAGGATGTCTCTTGCTAAATGACTTCCTCACATACTCATATTTTGGTTGAGGACATTTGGAAGCAAAGTGACCAGGTTTTCTACAGTTGAAGCAGACAAGCACTTTTGTTGTTCTTTCCATCGGTAGCACTTGCAGAAGGTTTGTTGTAGCTTGCTGGTTTATGAAATGATTGTGTGAATGGTTTTTGTGGCTGATAGCTTCCTTTCTGCATCCTTTTGAAGTTTTTAAACCTTTTGTAGTTCCTAGCGAAGGCGGCAAATTCGTCTTCTTCCATAGGTTTTTCTAAGGTTGTTTCAGGGGTAATTGAACAGCAGGGTGTTTAATGGGGATCTATGGGAGGGAATTTGTTTGAGGGGAAGGATATCTGTGACTGAGCTGATAGAGACAAGTTTTTGAAATTTTTATCGAGAACGTTAAGTTTTTGCAGTTCTCTCTCATGCAGAAATAGACTAGACACAAGATTCTGAATAGAAGTCTTGTTCAAGTCTCTCACTTCTCTAACAGCGGTGACCTTGGTATAATACTCATTTCCTAAAGAACTTATAAAATACATATTTAGGTCTTTCATAGTATAAACCTTACTAATGAAGCACATAAATTACTTACCTTGTAGAATCTGTCGTGGCACTCCTTAGTGATTCACCATCTTGTTTCTTGAAGGATTCAAACTCAGCAATGCAATCGTAGAGTCTGTTTTCCTTCACCTGCTCATCCCCTCAAAGTATGCAAGGAGCTT
>JAOWBW010002867.1:0-49920 GCA_026119855.1 Campanula takesimana | reverse complement strand
GAAACCCGATTCATCATATCCATGAAAACAGCCGGAGCATTAGTCAACCCGAAAGCATAACAAGAAATCGTAATGACCATAACCTACTACGGAAAGCAGTCTTAGAAATATCCTCAGAACGGATCTTTAACTGATGGTACCCACTCCTCAAGTCAAGCTTCGAAAAGACGACTGACCCTTGGAGTTGATCAAACAAGTCATCAATGTGAGGTAGAGGATATTTATTCTTTACATACCTGATTCAGCTTCCTGTAGTTGTAGTCATGCACAGTCTCAAAGACCCCCATCTTTCTTCTTGACAAACAATACAGGGGCTCCCCACGGTGACACACTAGGACGGATAAATCCCCGATCAAGTAACTCTTGCAATTGCACCTTCAATTCTTTTAGTTCAGCTGGAGCCATTCTAATAAGGTGCTTCAGATATGGGGGGTAGTACCTGGAATCAAGTCAATACCAAACTCGATCTCTCTATCGGGAGGCATAGAATATTCAGAAGAAAACACATCAGGAAACTCTTTAACCACATTCACATCTTCTACTTTAGGAGACTTTTTAGTAGTATCCAAAACACAAGCCAAATACCCAAACAACCACGGTGCAATAACCTCCTAGCTTTCACATAAGAAATAATACGAATTCCCTTACCCAAAGAAGTTGCCTCAAAAGTAAACACAGGCACACTAGGATAGAAAACGTAACCACTTTCTTAAAAACATCAACAGAGGCATGATATTTACTTAACCAATCCATACCCAAATAACATCAAAGTCTTGCAATGGCAAAATGACCAGATCAGCAAGTAAACATGCTCACTAATATGCACATCACAATCACGCAACACCTTGTCAGCTATCAAACAATTTCCCATAGGAGTCGACACTTCTAGCACATAAGGCAAAGACTCAAAGGAAGAATGCAATCGAGATGCAAAAGACACAGAAACATATGAATGAGATGAGCCGGGGTCTATAAGTGCACGTGCCTTAAACTGGACATAGAAATTATACCTCCAATTACGTTGGAAGCATCCGAAGCTTGTTGTTGATTGATTGCAAACACACGACCTTGAACCTTTGGTTTTTCCTGAGGCATCCCTTTTCTGACCCTGAGACGATCCAACACCACTCCCCGATGGTTGACTCCCCAATCTCGGGCAATTTCTTTGAAAATGGCCAAGTTGCCCACAATTCAAACACTTTCCTTGTTTCTTCCAACACCGCTCCTCACTGTGCCCTTCCTTCTGACAATAATTACATACTCTCTTGCTTTGAACCCCGGAGAAATTACCTTGATTTCTAACACTCGGTTGCCCTTGTGGTTGTCCTCTAAATGGGGTTGAAGTCCCTTGTCCTCCACGATTATCATTCCTTTGCGGTTGTGGTCTACCTTGCCTTCCTGAACTTGTTAATTCCACCTTCCTCTTGTGTTCTTCAATGTCGTGCTCCACTTGATAAGCTCGATCAACTGCATCTTGAAATTCTTGTAGCTTGTGGGACACCAATTGAGTTCGGATCACTGTTTTTAAACCCTTAACAAATCTTGTTGCCTTTCTCTCCTCTGTTGCAATCAAATGAGTACAATCCCCGATAGCTCCGTGAACTTGGCTGCATACTGAGCCACCGACATTGTATTCTGTTCCAAGCTATGAAATTCCACTTCCTTCCGGTCTTGATCCACCCTTGGAATAAAATGTTCCTTGAACTTCCTCAGAAAATTTGCCCAAGTATATGGTACATGAGCTTCATCCCAACTAGCCTTCAGTGTTCTCCACCAGTACTCCGCTGCTCCACTCAACTTGTAGGTAGAACCTAACTCGATCTTCATCAGTACAAACTAAGACATCAAATATATTTTCCATAGACTCGATCCATCTCTCAACTTTGGTCAGATCTGGTTCACCATCATAGCCGGTTGGTTTCATCTTCAAAAACTGTTCTAGACCATACCTCGGAGGTGCATGCTCTCCTCCCCTTCTCTGATCATGGATGGTTTTCATGCAGCCTCAAACATCCCTTGAAATATAGCTCGAGCCTCTTCCCTTACATTACCCTGGCCTGCAGTACCAGACTGTTCACCCTCATGTTCCGGCATTTTTACTGAGTACCTGCATAAAACACTCAACGTTACTCACATCCATACTCAACTACCCTCCTAGGTCACTTAGTCATTCTAGACCATCTACAACCTAGCTCTGATACCAACTGTCGAGCCCCGACCCGTGGTCCTACTTGGCCCCACGTTCGGGGACACGCACGGAAGACGTCATAAAACATTTTTAGAAAATTTTTCGAAATATACTTTCTATAAAAAGGTTCACACAACCAACTCGATACTAAACATGATTTCAAGTCACAAAACAACCTTCACAAGCAAGTACTAAGCCACTGGCTACAACTACTAACTTTACTTACTTAATTACAAACACGAACATCTACTAAAAGAGATGATACAAACAAGTCACGGGTATACTACCCAAAAGGTATTACATTTACATAATGTATCCTTTACTTACACAAACTTTCCCAAAACGTCTTACCCAAAGATCTCCTCGACGTCCTCCCGTGTGTGTAAACTATCCCCTGGGCTCCTTCTTATCTAAAACGGTAAACAAATAAAGGGTGAGAATAATCTCAGTAAGTTACTAAAATGCAAATACATTACATGCTAATATGATAAACATAAAGGAACAATGCCACAAATGATCATATAGCACATAGCACAATATATGAGAGGCTCCCTATCGCCAACCGTCCCATACCGGTTGGGAAATAACGACCAACTCATCATGCAAACACATAAAGCGGAAATGAACACTCATACATGGATACTGAGCCAGGTCTCAAACCAAACAATAGCCATCTGAGAGGCATCAACTGAGCAGCATCGAAGAGCTGGAACGGGTTCCGGAACCAAACAACAACAACAACAAACAACAACGGGGAAAATGACACAAAGTCATAACCCAAAGTGCCAAACCTTTGGCCTAAGGAAGGGGGTTAAAAATGGGAAACCAATGATAGGAGCCTTATAATGTACTTGGCTCGGAGACAATTATAATCCCTATCACTGCCCAACACACACAAAAGTACCAGCTGGACTTACACACGCAAGCACCACATAGAAATACTTGCTTAAACAACAACCAGGGACAATGATTCCAATGTAGGGAACCATTGCCAAACACATCAAGAAGATGAATCATTCAACACATCACAAAGTGCTCAACAATGTTCACATAATCAATCACTAACATTTCACAACACTTGTGTCCACAAAGGAACCAATTCTACCACTTTAGTGATCCACTTCAACCATCTAAGTACTTTAGGACACTACCCAAAAACTAGACCAAGATTGACCTCTAAACCCCTTAGTTTGAAACTCTCAACTTTTTCAGACAACTGGGCGGTCGCCCAAACAGGGCTGTGCGGCCGCCCAAAATGCTCTGTCCAAGAACAAAAACCCTTCAGATAGGTGGTGCGGGCCGCACGCCCAATTTTGGGCGGCCGCCCACATCACCCGGCAGGCCTAAAAACTTAAACAAAATTTACTCCTTTTGTTTCACCACTCCAAAATTTCCCATACTTGCAACACTTAACTTGTGCAACTTCACAAAGGCTAAAACTCAGCTAAGAACCATACTAACACACAACAATACCATTTTCATACCACTCCCTTTATCCCAAAATTACAAGTATACATAAAACATACCAAAACATTGTTTTATCACATATAAAGCATATAAAGCATACTTATGACCATTTTAACATTTAAAGGGGGATTAGTAACTTACTTATTTTCCGGAAAAGATGTCAAGAAAAATAATATTGATCGGTAGATATACTCTATTCAACACCCTGAACATTATATATTTTTAGATTTGGAAATGGAGTAGTAAATAAAAATAGGGAAAATTAACAAGAACAAGAACATTACCTAGCTTTTCTTCTTCAACAGCAATGGCAATTCTCAGGGAAAAACTTAAGAAAGTGGTGGTGTGCAAACTAAGGGGAGGGAGGGATGAAGAGGTGATGATCAACTAATTTTTTTATCCCAAGTTCACAATTAAATCACCCAAGTTCCAAATTTTATCAATTAACCCCTCAACTCCCACTTTCATTAAAGCCCCCATATAATTCCACTAACTCTTTAAACTCCCCTAATAAACTTTACTACTATCATTTTAACTAACACAAATAATCATATAAGATGTGCAAATTCATATAAAATGATGCAACACATAAAATGCACATATAATTTCAAATTAAAATTATCAAAATATAAAATAAATATTAAAATAATTAAAACGAATTTTGGGGTCGTTACATCCCATATACTCATCGGATTCCACCACGCTTGTGAACCCTACATGTGTCGGGATTAAACTAAATTAATGTAGTAAAACATACATGCGGGGACGGATTTTTGATTTTCGTCCATAGCAACCACTTTTGGGGACGGATTTTTATTGCGTCCGTTTCAACAAGTTGGCATGTATGTTTTGAAGACATTAGTTTAGGGAAATCTCGGTACATGGAAACGACTTGAGTCACGGAGTGTTAGACCCTAACTAGAATTGTGTGGCTTGTGCTCGGCTTGAATATGAGGCTCAAAGGTCACCCCCGGCATGTAGTCATGAACTACGCCACGGGCTGAGGTTTACCGCTTCGAAAGAGCCAAGGTCGAGTGGAGCTTGAAACTTTCTAGGACGGGCCTCGACGGGTTTGGGGTTGGACTTGTGCGACTCGATAGTGAGTAATTGATAAGAATATGTGCATGTAGTGTGAGGTCTAACATGTGACAAAAAATTTTTTTTTCAAAAAGAAATAAAAAAAACAAATAAGCACATAATTACAACTTTCGAATCACCCGTGTGACCGATAAAACAAACAGAAAATAAAAGAAGTTCTGTGCAGGCCCGGTGCCCACACATTGTCATTCTGCTCTGTTCTGTTTTCTGTGCACTGTTCTGTTCTGGGAATGCGCCCAGAAGCACGCGCATTGGGTGGCCTATGCGGAAGGCGCGGCGCGCGGTAGACAAAGAGGGGCAGAGGCCCCGATTCTGGGCAGTACCTGCGAATCAGTGGGTTCAAGGGATTGCCTTGACCCTAAATAAAAAATTCTTCCCCCTGCAGTAATTGTTAGCACAGAAACATGGAATTGAAGGACAAGAAAGGAGGCGGGCGATTCTGGTAATTGAGGTCGGACGCGCGCGCTTTAGGCCAAGAAGGCCAGAGGCGCACGCTTCCCACCCTTTTTACCAGAATGCCCAGAAAACAGTAATAAGAACACCAAAAGTTAAGAACGCAAGTTTAACCCTCTAATAAGTTCCCCAACGGAGTCGCCACTGTAGATACCTCGGAAAACCACAACTTGGCTAGAGCGGTGAATTATCCTAGGATGTCTAACTTGATTTTAGATTGTTTAGAGTCGCCACCTATGTTTTTAAAGGAACATAAGAAAAACCTAGAAATAGCCTAATTTATGTACAAAACCAGAGATTCGGGAGAGAAGGGTTCGGGGGTTAAGTGACAGAGTGGGAAGTACTTAAACACCCACTCCGCCCCGCTTGTGCGGGTCTTGCTACTATTGGTGTCCTAATGCTAAATGTCCTTCAATTAATTAAATAGAAATGTGCTAACAATTGTGATGAGAAGAAAAGGGGAAATAAAGGGGAAATAAAATAGAATTGTTTTATTTATTTAATGATAAAGATTACATGTAACAAGTAATGTTAAAGAATTACATTAAGAGATGAAGAGAAATTAACATGGTGAATTAAAGTTAAGATTAAAATGTAGGGAGATAACCTTAACTAACTTCAATATGTGAAGTAGTCATGTTGGTCATGTCCCATTAATGGGGATTGCATACATCAAGAAGAAGAAGACAAAGGAAGAAAATGGAGTTGTACCTTGAGAAAGAGGACTTGGAACCTTGACTTGAAAGTGTTGTTGTTATAATGAAATTGATGTAGAACAATTTGTTGTATCGAAACTCTTGTTGGAGAATTTGTGTAGAGAATTGTATATAGTGTAGGTGTAGTGAAAATGTGAGATTTAGGTCCAAAGAGTGTAAAAGAGTCCAAAAAGAGTCCCTTTCTAAGGTAGAAGATGATGGTTTTTATAGGTAAAAAAGAGAGGGAAAGGTTGGAGGGAAATTGGTCAATCCATGTGAGATGGAATTGACCAATAGAAAATAAGATAAATAAAATAATAAATAAAAGAAATAAAAGAAAATCCAATAAATTAAAAATGAATTATTTTGTTTTAAAGAGATGGCTAGAATAATGGGATTGGAGGTTATAAAACTAGGGGGGATGAATGTGGATGAGAAAAGAAGTCTTTTATGATCAAGAAAGAGATGTGCAAATAGAAAAGGGAGGGAAATAAGGTGCAATCCGTTACTGCCAAAATGGGAAGCGCGCGAGTCCCGCTTTTGGGGCTAGACGCGCGCGCAGCCCGTTAACAGTTCCGGAAGCGCCGCGGCAGCAGAAAATGACAGAATGACCCTAAAAGTTAAACTGTTATACAGTTAGTCCAAAACTAACGGAATCAGTCAGGAACTTAACCGAAGTAACAGAAATTAACGAAAATGAGTTAAATAAAAATACTTTGTATGCAATCGAGGTGAGAGGTCTAAGGCGGGGTGTCTACACCCCCACCTCCTACTACGATCTTTTTGCCATCAACTCGCTTCAAACCTTGAAATAGTTGAAACCCCTCAATTCTTGCTTCTACTTCGCATCCTCTGTTTTTCAAACCCTAGCTCCCCTGTTCTCAGTCTTCACCTTACCCTCTTAAATGGCTCTACCTGAAGAATCCCATGGCTACTACATTGAAAGCGAGTTCTTTGAAGGAGAAATAGAAGCCACGTCAAAACCATTCTCGAAAACAATGATCTTCTCAACATGTTGACTGCTGAGAATCCAATTCTTGAAAATGCATGTACGGAGGTATACAAAATTGAAAAAAGGCTCAAAGATAGCACCATTCGTTGTGTGTTTGAGAATGTTACAATGCTCATCAGACCTGAAGATGTGTACACAACCTATGGCATCTCTAATGATTCAAGCCTTGTGAAAAATGTGTGGGACACCAACTTAGATTCAGAATTCAGTACTCTCAGTGATGTGGTCATCAAAGGAATGTGTGGAAAACAATCTTCCTTAGATCAATTGAGCTCTGCAGAATGAAAGATTGTTCTTGGCCTAATTAGAAGGAAAATTAATTGGTGCACAGTCATGCTGGAAAACTTCAATCTTTCCACTTCCTCATCTCTCCTCAAACCTTATGTGAGATCAACCAAACTAAACCTATTCAGGTTCATGAGTGGAATTCTTGCAAAGAAGCTCAATGATCACCCAGCCATTCTCAGCACTAAATGACTTGTTTTTGTTCCATTAAGAAAATCCAAAAAGTTTGACAAGAAAACCATTCCTCTCAAAGGATCTAAAGAGGGATCAGCTAAGCCATCTAAATCCAAGTCTTCAACAGCTAAGGCAACCAAGAAGGTCCCAACAGCTAAGTCTAGACCTGATGAAGCTCTAGCAACCAGAATGATCACTAGAGCAACAGCAAAGTCACCAGCTAGATGAAAATTCATAGCTTTCAAAAGAACTGGCAAGAAGGAGATTGATGAACCTCCCTCATCCTCATCTTCAACATCAAGTTCCTTTTCTCAAACAACAAAAAGTGACTCAATCCTTTCCCCCACTAGTCATGAGAACACCACTGCTAACTTTGAAGTTATCAAACCTGCTAACAAAGCTCAAAGCAAGTTGTATGTTGAAGATGAAGCAATAGAAAGTGAAGGAGAGTCTGAGGTTAAGAAAGCTAGTAGCTCCAGTGCAGTAATGGAGATTGATGAAGAAGAATTTGATGTCCGGCTATCTTTTCAACAACAAATTGAAGAGATCAGAAAAGCTAAGCATGGTACAGGACCGCCTGAGCAAGTTGTGCCAGTTGATGAGCAAGCTGAGCCAACAGCTGAGTAAGATGTTCCAACAGCTAAGCTAGTGTCCTCAACAGTTGAGACCCAACAACCTTCAACAGATAAGCTAGTGTCCTCAACAGTTGAGACCCAACAACCTTCAACAGATAAGGTAACCTCTTCATCCTCCTCAACTGACGCATTTATTATGCAAAGAAGACCTGTTGGATCACCCTCTCCTCCTCCCAAAAGGCACATACAACTTTCTTCTTCTTCTCCCCCAACACACTTCCAGTTCAGACCATGTCTCTGCTATTGAAGGCATTCTTCACCTCAAAGCCTATTCTCCTGTTGAAACCAATAGGGGGAACATAGCTAGATCAGAAAGCCCTGCTATATCAATGGGGAACTCTCCAGTTCATGAAACTACCCCAACAGCTGAGACCCCATCTCCCCCTGTCCCTCATCCTCCATCTAAATCTTTTGCTTCTCTACCTCTTAGATCCCCTATTCACCCTACTTACATCCCTATTCTCAACCCTCAACTCATTGACTTTATCAAAGACCAGTCCATTTCAAATCTTTCTGATGAACATACATCATCCCTTTTTGAGATGCTTTATTCTAAATTTTCAATAGGTGAGGCCCTTAAGGCATTTAATTTTATGAGAATTAGAGAAGCCAGGCATTCTCAAGGTCAAGGTGGATCATCTGCTCCTAAATCTGTCCCAACAGATTTCCCTACTTCAGGAGCTATCCACCCTTTAACAGCTTTTCCCCAATCCCAAATTGACCTTGATACCACCATGACTGCCCCGAGCTTCTGGGCCCTTGACTGTGACATTGACTTCTCAGTGACAACTGTTCAAGAAGCCCACAAAAAGCTAAGTTTAATTTCTATCCTTCCTCCTTTCATTAATCCCCACAATCTCTCAAATCCCTGGGAAATGACAAAGACCCACATGAGAATTCATGCTAGAAATATTGGGGGTCAACTCTTTTATGCCTATGAAGAGTGGAAAAAGTTCAGGATAACAACTCAATATTGTTTCCTCTTCTCTGCTCCAAAACTGCCAAATCCTCTCAATCTTTTAAATCTTCCTGAATGGGAATTAGTCTTCTCTCTTCTTATTTCCAAGAATATTCATGAATGCCTCTATGCCCCTACCTCTCTTTTATATGCTCTGTGTAACCAATATGCATAATCTGTATTTTGGACTCTTTTGTCCAAGAAAAGCTGCATCATGGGGATAATTGTCAAGAACATCTTTCCCATCTCTGCTATTTACCCTCAACAGCTATCTCCTCCTCCCCCTGCTTTTCATAAGAAATCCAAGTCAAGGCTTCAAAACCTCCCTTCAAACTTTGACCCATTCAAATACACTCCTCCTTATTACCTCACCTTCATTGACTTCAACCAGTTCTCAGCTACCCTCATCAAACAACTCAAAACCTCCCTCCTCAGAAAGCTTGATGATGTGTCTAAGTTTATCCTTCAAAGAGGTGATAATCCCATTCCTCCAAATCCTGAACAACCAACCCCAACAGCCTTCCCTCCTCCTCCTCCCAGCAGCTAACCCATACCCCCAAGACCATCTCAGGCATCAATCCACTCCTACCTCCAAGCTCCTCAACCTAAATTCACCAAGAAAAGGCCTGAATATCTTTACAAGGATTATCCCATGGGGGCTCTCCTACAGAAGAAACCATGTCTCCTCAGCAACTGCAAGCCTGGATTGGTCCAAGACTTCTTTACAATCAACCTGTTCTCACCAAAAATCAGTTAATAGCCAGACAAGACCAACATTTCCAGTATAACCACATGATGGGTCTTGACTGGAACAATGAATGGTTCTATAGAAGGAATGAACTAGTGAGAAGAGTTGCACTCACTCAAGAACTAAAAGATATGGAGAGAATTCAGAATGCTTAGTATAGGTTATTTGGTTTGTATTCTCTGTTTTGAATAGATGTTCAGAACAATCTTTTTTCCTTTCATTTCAAATATTTCCTTTAAAGTACATGTCAGTTTGTATTAACTTGTCGTGCTTGCCAAGAAATTTCATCAACAAGAATTTCTCTTCATTGGTACTTCTATTTCCTTAGCATTCTTGTTTGCAGGTACATAATCAGATAATCTATTTATTTACCAAAAAAGGGGAAATTGTTAGTACCTCACTATATTTAACTCACAATTAATCATAGTAAATATGTTTTGATAAATAAATAATTAATCCATTGATTATATGATGTATACAAGACCTGAGCACATGCAGCCAAAGACAAAAGCTCAACAGCTAAGCTTCCCTGTTTTCCATTCAAGACAACAGTCAAGTCATTACATGATCTACCTATCATCTACACATCCAACAAACTGAACAACCACCTTTTACAAACTCCCTTACACTTACAATTATTATCAAAGTGCTAATAACAAACAAGCTTCAACAGATCAAGCCTTAAAAGCCCAACAGCTAAGCTCCCATGTCTCAACAGCTAAGACTGTTCTTCACCAACAGCTGACCCACTTCATCAGATCTTTGAAGAACAATTAATCCAATAATTCCAATCATTGGATTAACACATATTTAAGCTTGATCAAGCCTGCAAAAACCTTTCACTTGACAGCCTGCATACAAAGGAGAAATAAAGTGTTAGTAAACCCAGTCAAAGACAAACCATTTACTCCTCTGTATTCTTGTCCCCCAACGGCTATATGCCAACCCCTATATAAAGGAGTATACTGGCATGTTGTAAAGTGACCCTCCTAATTTTTACAACCCTTTCTCCCTTTGAAAAACCTTTAAAGCTCCCCTGCATTCACACTGCAGATCTAAATATTTGCATAAATCCCCTGCAAATTGTAACGCCCATCCTTATTCTTGTTAAATATTTGACTTACTTGCATATTATATGCTAGTTTTACTTGGGTTAATTTCTTAACTGCTTTAGAATATTAAGGTGGTTAAATGTCTAGTTTTGACTTTTGGGTCATTTGTGAAAATATGACTTTAGGGGCCTTTTGTTAAAAGTGAAACCTGAGGGGCCTAAGTGTCATTTCTTGAAAGTTGATAGATAAACTTGTTTGTCTTTCCTTCTCTAGGTCATTTTCTCCCCAAATTAGTTACGTTCTTTCTCTGAAGAAAAGTAGGGTTAGAGTTTTACCATATTCTCGACTCCTCGAGTTTAATTATCCCTCAGTTCTTGATTCCGATCCCGGATAAATATTCGTGGCGTCGAATAGAGCATTTTCGGCCGAACAGAAATTTGTTTGGGTAAACTTGATTTCGGACTAGGTAAGTTATTAGCTCCCCCTTGCTTGTAATAACATGCATATATGATATTCTTGATACTTGTGCTTGTCAATTTCATGTTTGGGGCAATTTTTGTGATACTTATAATTTTGGGACAAAGGGAGTATGAATATACTGTGAAAATAAAGAACTAGAAATGAAAATAATGGTTTTGAACATGTTAGTGTACTCATGGGTTGTTAAATGTTAGTAAAAAGTATACTCCTACGCTTGGGACGGAGAATTTGTAAGTCTGGGAAAGAAATGCACAATTGCTGGAAAAGTGCTTGGGCGACCGCCCATGTTTGGGCCAGGCGACCGCCCAAAACTACTGAAAGGTTCCCTTATAATTATGCCGAGTGGGCGACCTCCCAGTCCCTAGTGGGCGCCCGCCCACTTACCCTGAAAAATAAAAGTGTTGTTTAAAGTTTGTACAAGTTGGAAGTAACCCTAGTTAAGGTATATAGCCTTAGTATAAGATGTACTAGCAATGTTTGTGCACCTTTTGAGGCATTAGAACTTAGTCTTGAACATGAACACTTATAGAACTCAAATGAGAACTTAAGTATAAGAGTAACAACTCGTCTTTATATCTTGAAAGTGCTATGAACAAGCACTAATGTGTTATGCTTGTCTTGAAACCAATGTTTATGCACTTTAGGAGCATTAGAACAATGTCTTGAGCTTGAACATCCTAAGAATAGGATCAAGAACTTGTAAGAGTAAAATGTATAACTCTTATACATGCTTGAATGTCCAAAGATTTGAATTATAACTTGTAGTATAAGACAATAAAATCTTGTACATGACTTGAAAATCCAAAGAATTGGATTAAGACTTGAACATAAGATAATAAAATCTTGTACATGACTTGACACCAATACATGTGTATGGTAATGAACTAGAAAGTGCTATGAACAAGCACTAATGTGTATGAGAAATATTCTTGATGTGTATGTGCAAACATTGCATATAGTTGCTTGATAACAATGTGACTTCTTGATTACTTGAAGCATGTTTCTTGTTGAGCTAGTCCACTACTTTTGGATTAGTTCTACTCTCGTAGTTCAAGTAAATACCTACTTGTGCATTCTTGTGTGAGTCCAGCTGGTCTTTGCTTGTTCGGAGGTATATAGGTTCACATTTATCATGAGGCTGGGGCCAAAGTGATAATCGGGGATCTATGTATCTGCGCTTGACCCCTTACTACAGGCCATAGTAAGGGCATAGCTTCCTTTATTAGAGCAATACGCCTGATATAAGTGAATGCTAAACTCGTGAACACCTCGTGAATCTTGATCTTAGGAATGACACTGGTTACCGGGTCTTCTTATATATACTGTATAAGCAGTTTCTTGATATTGATTGTGATTGTCAAAGTAATACAAGCTACGAAAACAATGGTATTCTTGGGAGGACTAAGGAAGGAAGCAATATCCTTTATAACGTGCTAGATTAGCCTTATATGCTACTTGATGAGTGGTTTAGCCTCTCATATACTTGTTACTTGATGATACTTGATACATGATTATTTGAGTATCTACTTAAATTGCATGATAACATGTCATGTAGTTGCATCTAATAGCTTACTGAGACTTATCTCACCCCTTTCCTTGTTTAATTGTTTTCCTTAGATCAAAGGAAGGCTAGTGATAGTGCAAAGTGAGGCTCGACATAGCTAGGAGCTTACTACGCAGGTGGTTATTCTTTGGGGATCGTGGTCCTTTTACATTTTGGTGAGGACGATGTATTATGGGTTATGTAACTCCTTATTGTTGGGGTAGACAGTCTTGTATAGTACTTATTGTCTCTAGACATCTTGTAATGCCAGCATATGTGCTAGGCATGTTTCCGCTGTGTATAATCATGTTTGGTTTAAATTTTCTTGTCTAGAACTCGTGGTGTGAGCTATCTTAACTCCTTACTCTAGAGTATATATATCATGTCAGTTTGTTATAAACAGTTGTCATCCAGTTTCTTGTTAGTTTCTTGATTCTCGTTAATTACGCGCATCTAGGTTTGAGGTTCTATTAGGGGATCGCGGGACCTGGGGGCGTGTCAGTTTGGTATCAGAGCTACCCTGGTTTAGCTACCCTGTTTAGCTACCTTGGTGTGCTCTAAATCTGGATAGGGTCTATGGCCTAGGTATGGGTTAGTCTTGGGGTGTTATTAACGTCGAGTGTTTACCTACAGGTACAATGAGTTCTGAAGGTACAAGTGGTAGTAATCAGCTGAGATCTGTAACTCCTCAAGAAGAGATGGTTGATAATATAGACTGGGATTATCCTAATTGACTTACAAGGTTCTTGAAGTTGAAACCTCGTATTTTTTACGGGGAATTTTGATGCTAAGAAGGCAGAAGAGTGGATTGAAAGTATAGAAAAGATCTTTACAGCCTTGAGATGTGCAGAAGGTGATAAGGTAACATTTGCAACCTTTAAACTTGAAAAAGCTGCTGAACATTGGTGGCAAGTTCTGAATAAAAGCTGGGAACTGGAAGGGGTACCACAGACTTGGGAGAATTTTCTCAAAGCATTCAAGTCACAGTTTATTCCAGCAGTGGTCCAAGATAGAAAAGAGATGGAATTTCTTAATCTGGAGCAAGGAAGCTTGACAGTGGGGCAATACTCAACCAAGTTCACAGAATTGGCTAGGTATTGTGATCACTTAGTTCCAAATGGAACAAAGAAGGCATAGAGGTTTGTTAAAGGGTTGAAGACTGAGTACAGAAAGTAACTTTTTTCTATACAGCTTACTAGTTACCAACAAGCAGTGGAGAGGTCTTATGGCATTGAAAATGACATTGAAGAACACAAAGTGAAGCATGGAACAATCATGACAGGTCGTGTTTCAGAGAAAGCACAGGGATCTGGTTCTAAGGGTGGTAAATCTAGCCGCCAAGATCGTCGATTCCGACAACCATCCGAAAGCAAAGGTAGTGTATCAACTGGTTCTAAGACAACAGTCCAAGGTTCCAGGAAAGTGTGTGGTTATTGCTTGAAAGAAGGTTATTCTGAAGACAAGTGTTGGCTAAAGCTTGGGAAATGTTTATCTTGTGGGGAAACAGGGCACTTTATCAAGAATTGTCCTAAAGGAAAGGGAAGTCAAGTTGGGGGTACGAGTCAACAGGCTTCAGGTACTAAGAGAGATAGTGGGGGTCGACCTAAAGTTCAGGGTCGAGTGTTTGCTCTAGATCAGCAGGGTGTAGCTGAGTCTTTCGCTATTATAGGAGGTACTATATTACTTTCTAGTACGAGATCACGAGTCTTGATAGATCCAGGCTCATCTCATTCTTATGTGGCATCTCATTTTGTGTCGCACTTGCATGTTCTTCCTGATTCTATGCCTTATGTGCTAGAAGTATCTTCCCCTATGGGAGATTGCATGTTTGCTTCTGAGGTTTACAAGAAATGTGAGGTTCTTGTGGGTGATCATGCCCTTCTTGCTGACCTAGTCGTGCTACCTATAAGGGACTTTGATGTGATTCTAGTCATGGATTGGCTTTATGTGCATCATGCATCTGTTGATTGTCATAGAAAAGTAGTAACTTTTTCTATACCTGGTTTGCCTGATTTTACCTTTGAAGGTGATAGGCCTATATGTGCTATACGTGTTATTTCTGCTTTAAAAGCTAGAAAACTTTTATCTCGTGGTTATGCCGGGTATCTCGCATGTGTTCTTGACAAGAGTTTATATGTTCCCAAGATGGAAGATATTCTTGTTGTGTCTGAATTTTCAGATGTGTTCTCTTCTGAGTATAGCATGCCACCTGATCAAGATCTTGAGTTCTGTATTGAGTTATTACCAGGTACAACACCAATCTCTAAAGCACCTTATAGAATGGCTCCAGCTGAGTTGAAAGAGTTAAAACGCAGCTTGAAGAATCACTTGAAAGGGTCTTCATCAGGCCTAGTGTATCACCGTGGGGTGCACTAGTGTTATTTGTCAGAAAGAAAGATGGGACTCTGTGATTATGTATTGATTACAGAGATCTTAATCAGGTAACCATAAAGAATAAATATCTGTTACCTCATATTGATGACTTGTTTGATCAACTTCAGGGTTCAATAGTGTACTCGAAGCATGACTTGAGAAGTGGTTATCATCAGTTGAAAATCAGATCTGAGGATATACCAAAGACAGCTTTCCATACCAGGTATGGGCATTATGAGTTTATTGTTATGCCATTCGGTTTGACAAATGCTCCAGTTGTATTTATGGATTTGATAAACCGTATCTTCAACCATACCTTGATTGTTTCGTGGTGGTATTCATTGATGATATCCTTGTGTATTCTAAATCACGGGATGAGCATGAACAACATCTCATAGTGATATTGCAAGTTCTTCGTGAATTATTTACAAAATTCAGCAAATGTGCTTTCTGGTTAGAAAAGGTTTCATTCTTGGGATATGTCGTGTCTGCTACTGGTATTGCAGTAGATCCTTCCAAAGTTGAAGCAGCTGTAAACTGGAAGAGGGAAACTACAGTGACAGAGATCCATAGTTTCTTGGGCTTGGCTAGTTATTATCGGAGATTCATTGAGGGATTCTCCAAGATTGCTAATCCATTGACTAATCTGACTCAGAAAGCTATTTCTTTTGAGTGGAGTGACAAGTGTGAAGCAATTTTTCAAGAGTTGAAAATGCGCTTAACGACAGCTCCAGTCTTGGCTTTGCCTAATGGTTCTGAGAATTTCATGGTTTATACTGATGCTTCTAAAGTAGGATTGGGTTGTGTTTTAATGCAAGATGGCAAGGTAATAGCTTATGCTTCTCAAAAATTGTCTCCTTATGAAAAGAACTATCCTACTCATGATTTAGAGTTGACTGCGATTATTTTTGCTTTGCATAAATGGAGGCATTACTTGTATGGAACAAAATTTGAAGTCTTCACAGATCATAAGAGCTTGAAGTACTTGTTTTCTCAAAAAGATCTTAACATGAGACAACGTAGATGGATGGAGAAATAGAAGGATCATGATTGTACTATCCTTTATCATCCAGGAAAGGCAAATGTTGTGGCAGATGCACTGAGCAGAAAGACTTATGTTTCTTGCTTAATGATTCGTGAATGGAAGATGTTAGAGGATTTATGTGATTGGAGTCCTTGTGAATCGAGACATGGAATTATTCTTGCTAATATAAAGGCTACTTCAGATTTACTCCAACAAATTAAAGAAGCTCAGGTAACTGATTCTGAATTGCAGAAAATCATTAGTGGAATGAATAAAGGAAAGCAACCAGATTTTTCTTTCAACAGTGATGGAATTCTTACCTTTCGAGGTAGAGTTTGTATTCCAGTTGATCTTGATATTAAAAAGAGAGTTCTTGAAGAGGCTCACAAAGCCAAGTATACTATTCATCCTGGAAGCACAAAAATGTACCAAGACTTGAAGAAACATTTCTGGTGGAACAACATGAAAAGAGAAATTGCTGAGTATGTGTCCAAATGTTTGACTTGTCAACAAGTAAAAGTGGAACATCACGTCCAGCAGGTTTGTTGCAACCATTAGAAATTCCATAGTGGAAATGGGAGCATATCACGATGGATTTTGTGACTAGTTTGCCACGTACCAGACGAGGCCATGATGCTGTTTGGGTTATAGTGGATAGACTGACCAAGTCAGCTCACTTCTTGTCTGTTTCCATGGGATATTCATTGTCTCAGTTGGCATCTTTGTATGTTCAGGAGAATGTTTGACTCCATGGAGTTCCTGTGAGTATTGTATCTGACAGAGATCCTCGTTTTACTTCTCGATTCTGGCAAGCTCTTCAGGGTGCCATGGGTACTAAATTGAATTTCAGTACAGCTTTTCATCCCCAATCTGATGGGCAATCTGAGAGACTTATACAGATTCTTGAGGATATGTTATGTGCTTATGTTGTTGACTTTAAAGGCAGTTGGGATACTCATCTTCCTTTGGCTGAGTTTTCTTATAACAACAGTTATCAATCTAGCATTGAAATGGCTCCATATGAAGCTCTTTATGGCAGGAAACGTCGATCTCTTATATGCTGGGATGAATTGGGAGAAGCTAGACTCTTGGGACATGAAATGGTTCAACAGTCAGTTGAGAGTGTGAAACTCATTCGAGATAGATTACGCACAGCTCAGGGTAGACAAAAGAGTTATGCTGATCATCGCAGAAGGGATATTGAATTCCAGGTAGGTGACTATGTATTCTTGAAAGTCTCTCCTCGTAGAGGTATTAAGAGATTTGGGAAGAAAGGAAAGTTATCTCCTCGTTATATCAGGCCATTTGAAACTCTTGAAAGAGTTGGGAAATTGGCTTATAGAGTGGCATTGCCACCATCCTTGTTTGGGATTCATGATGTGTTTCACGTGTCCATGCTTCGCAAGTATATGGCGGATGAGTCGCATGTTCTTGAGTATGAGGCTATTCCATTTCATCCTGATATGTCTTATGAGGAACAACCTGTTGAAATTCTTGACTGGAAAGAGCAAGTCTTGCGAACCAAAAGGATTCCTATTGTGAAGGTCCTTTGGAGAAATCATGAAATAGAAGAGGCTACTTGGGAAACCAAGAAAGAGATGCGAGATAAATACCCGAGCCTATTTGAAAACCTTGGTAAGTAAAATTCGTGGGCGAAGTTTCTTTAAGGTGGGGAGGATGTAACGCCCATCCTTATTCTTGTTAAATATTTGACTTACTTGTTAAATTCTTGAACTTGCATATTATGTGCTAGTTTTACTTGGGTTAATTTCTTAACTTCTTTAGAATATTAAGGTGGTTAAATTTCTAGTTTGACTTTTGGGTCATTTGTGAAAATATGACTTTAGGGGCCTTTTGTTAAAAGTGAAACCTGAGGGGCCTAAGTATCATTTCTTGAAATTTGATAGATAAACTTGTTTGGCTTTCCTTCTCTGGGTCATTTTCTCCCCAAATTAGTTACGTTCTTTCTCTGAAGAAAAGTAGGGTTAGAGTTTTACCCTATTCTCGACTCCTCGAGTTTAATTATCCCTCAGTTCTTGATTCCGATCCCGGATAAATATTCGTGGCGTCGAATAGAACGTTTCCGGCCGAACAGAAATTTGTTTGGGTAAACTTGATTTCAGACTAGGTAAGTTATTAGCTCCCCCCCTTTCTTGTAATAACATGCATATATGTTATTCTTGATACTTGTGCTTGTCAATTTCGTGTTTGGGGCAATTTTTGTGATACTTGTAATTTTGGGACAAAGGGAGTATGAATATACTGTGAAAATAAAGAACTAGAAATGAAAGTAATAGTTTTGAACATGTTAGTGCACTCCTGGGTTGTTAAATGTTAGTAAAAAGTATACTCCTACGCTTGGGACGGAGAATTTGTAAGCCTGGGAAAGAAATGCACAATTGCTGGAAAAGTGCTTGGGCGACCGCCCATGTTTGGGCCAGGCGACCGCCCAAAACTACTGAAAGGTTCCCTTATAATTCTGCCGAGTGGGCAATCGCCCAGTCCCTAGTGGGCGCCTGCCCACTTACCCTAAAAAATAAAAGGTTGTTTAAAGTTTGTACAAGTTGGAAGTAACCCTAGTTAAGGTATATAGCCTTAGTATAAGATGTACTAGCAATGTTTGTGCACCTTTTGGGGCATTAGAACTTAGTCTTGAACATGAAAACTTATAGAACTCAAATGAGAACTTAAGTATAAGAGTAACAACTCTTCTTTATGTCTTGAAAGTGCTATGAACAAGCACTAATGTGTTATGCTTGTCTTGAAACCAATGTTTATGCACTTTAGGAGCATTAGAACAATGTCTTGAGCTTGAACATCCTAAGAATAGGATCAAGAACTTGTAAGAGTAAAATGTATAACTCTTATACATGCTTGAAGGTCCAAAGATTTGAATTATAACTTGAACTATAACACAATAAAATCTTGTACATGAGTTGAACATCCAAAGAATTGGATAAAGACTTGAACATAAGATAATAAAATCTTGTACATGACTTGACACCAATACATGTGTATGGCAATGAACTAGAAAGTGCTATGAACAAGCACTAACGTGTATGATTGTAGATACCCCGGGGAACCACGGCTTGGCTAGAGCGGTGAATTATCCTAGGATGTCTAACTTGTTTTAGATTGTTTAGAGTCGCCACCTATGTTTTTAAAGGAACATAAGAAAAACCTAGAAATATCCTAATTTATGTACAAAACCAGAGATTCGGGAGAGAAGGGTTCGGGGGTTAGGTGACGGAGTGGGAAGTACTTAAACACCCACTCCGCCCCGTTTATGCGGGTCTTGCTACTATTGGTGTTCTAATGCTAAATGTCCTTCAATTTATTAACAATGCTAACAATTATAATGAAAATAAAAGGGGAAAAGAATGATTTTATTGATTTAATGCTAAATATTACATGCAATAATTATGCTAGACAATTACATGAAGAGATGAAAATGGTGAATTAAAATGTAGTTTGGAATGTTGGGATGTAACCTTGGTCAAACTTCAATAGTGAAGTGGCCTTTTGATTGTATCCCTTTTATGGAGATTGCATACTCACTTAGAAGAGATGAGAATATGAAGAAAGGAAATAAGACTTAGAATTTAGAAGAAGAGAATAAACCTTGTACCTTATGCTTGAACGGAGAAGAACCAAATCTTTGTGTTGACCACTTCTTGAAAAATAGACTTTTGTGTGTTTTGAAGTCTTTTTTTGTGTTAAGAATCATCCTCCCCTTTCATGATGGAATGAAGAGGTTTATATAGGTGTTGGAGAAGTGTTTGTGGTCACAAAGATGGCCATTCCCCGGATCAAGCCAAGGCATAATGGTCTTGGGGGTTACAAATCAGAAAAGGAGGAAATTTGGCAAAATCTGAGATTCTGGAAGCGGGAAGCGCGCGCTTCCCACCCCCCCTATGGGAGGAGCACGCCTCCCACAAAGGAGGGCAAAGGCGTGCGCATCCCAGCTTCAGGAAATTCATATTTCAGCCCAAAAGTTAACCCTGTTATGCAGTTAAGCCCCAAAACTAACGGAATTAGTCCAAAAACTTAACGAACATCACGAAAGTCAACGAAAATAAATGAAACAAAGACTCAAGGTTGACTTTGTCACTTAGTCAAATCCAAGACTAACGGAGTAAGTCAAGAACTCAACGGAAAGTAACAAAAGTTAACGGAAAGTAACAAAACATAACAGAAGAGAGGAAGATAGAGAATGTGTATGCAATCGGGACATGAGAGGTCCAAGGCGGGGTGTCTACAATGATAAATATTCTTGATGTGTATGTGCAAACATTGTATATAATTGCTTGATAACAATGTGACTTCTTGATTACTTGAAGCATGTTTCTTGTTGAGCTAGTCCACTACTTTTGGATTAGTTCTACTCTCGTAGTTCAAGTAAATACCTACTTGTGCATTCTTGTGTGAGTCCAGCTGGTCCTTGCTTGTTCGGAGGTATATAGGTTCACGTTTATCATGAGGCTGGGGCCAAAGTGATAATCGGAGATCTATGTATCTGAGCTTGACCCCTTACTACAGGCCATAGTAAGGGCATAGCTTCCTTTATTAGAGCAATACGCCTGATATAAGTGAATGCTAAACTCGTGAACACCTCGTGAATCTTGATCTTGGGAATGACACTGGTTATCGGGTCTTCTTATATATACTGTATAAGCAGTTTCTTGATATTGATCGTGATTGTCAAAGTAATACAAGCTACGACAACAATGGTATTATTGGGAGGAATAAGGAAGGAATCAATATCCTTTATAACGTGCTAGCTTAGCCTTATGTGCTCCTTGATGAGTGGTTTAGCCTCTCATATACTTGTTACTTGATGATACTTGATACATGATTATTTGAGTATCTACTTGAATTGCATGATAACATGTCATGTAGTTGCATCTAATAGCTTACTGAGATTTATCTCACCCCGTTCCTTGTTTAATTGTTTTCCTTAGATCCAAGGAAGGCTAGAGATAGTGCGAAGTGAGGCTCGACATAGCTGGGAGCTTACTACGCAGATGGTTATTCTTTTGGGGATCGTGGTCCTTTTACATTTTGCTTGCTGTTTGAAGCCGCACTTGCTTGCTGTTTGAAGCCGCACTTGCTGTATGCTGTTTGAAGCCGCATTTGCTTGCTGTTTGAAGCCGCACTTGCTGTATGCTGTTTGAAGCCGCATTTGCTTGCTGTTTGAAGCCGCACTTGCTGTATGCTGTTTGAAGCCGCATTTGCTTGCTGTTTGAAGCCGCACTTGCTTTATGCTGTTTGAAGCCGCATTTGCTTGCTGTTTGAAGCCGCACTTGCTTGCTGTTTGAAGCCGCACTTGTTGTATGCTGTTTGAAGCCGCATTTGCTTGCTGTTTGAAGCCGCACTTGCTTGTTGTTTGAAGCCGCACTTGCTGTATGCTGTTATGTGTGTGTTTTGCAAATTACGTGCTTGTGCAAGAAGATGCATGAAGAGAGAAATTGTGCTCATGGTGTGATGAGATTTTGGAACACCCTTGCAATGAAAGAGAAGTAAGAATGTAAAGAGTGATCTTGTGTGCGGTGTGATTTTGAGGAAAGCGTCGGATGTATTCATACCTTCACTTACCATTGCCGCTTGAGTGGAGATGGATTCCAGATGTCCGCGGAGGATGCTTTGATGGAGAATGTCCATTCTTTAGATGTTGATGAGAGAATGCCCTTGATGTTGGGTTGGCGAGATGGTACTCTGGACGATGGGTTGGTCGTGCCAAAAGGCTGCCTACGTATCCCTTTAAGAGAATCAGACCAGCGTAGTTCAAGGATGATGGAGAATGCTGGAGGAGAAGCTAGGAGCAAAAGCAAAGTAAAGCACATACTTTTGCACATAGAAGGAGAAAAAGAAAAAAAAAAAACCTTTTTTTTTTTTTTTTTTTTTTTAGAAAGGAAAGAATATGCACACATGTGAGGAAAGAATATGTGCATGTAGTGTGAGGCCTAACATGTGACAAAAACATATTTTTTTTCAAAGGAAATAAAAAAACAAATAAGCACATAATTACAACTTTCGAATCACCCGTGTGACCGATAGAAATAAACAGAAAGTAAAAGAAATTGTATGCAGGCCCGGTGCCCACACACTGTCATTCTGCTCTGTTCTGCTTTCTGTGCACTATTCTGTTTCTGGAAAATTTACCAGAAGCGCGCGCCTCAGGGAAGTGATGTGGGAAGCGCGCGAATTGCGAAATGAATATGGGAGGCGCGCGCATCTGGGATACCTGTCAGAATGTTAGAAGAAACTGCGGACTCAGGGGATTGCCCTGGTCCCAAATTATGTAACTTTTCCCTGCAGAAACTTGTTAGCACAGAAATATGGAATTGAAGGACAAGAAAGGAGGCAGGCGATTCTGGTAATAAGGGTCGGACGCGCGCGCTTTAGGCCAAGAAGGCCGGAGGCGCGCGCTTCCTACCCTTTTTACCAGAATGCCCAAAAAACAGAAAAAAGAACACCAAAAATGAAAACGCAAGTTTAACCCTCTAAATCTCCCCAGCAGAGTCGCCACTGTAGATACCCCGGGGAACCACGGCTTGGCTAGAGCGGTGAATTATCCTAGGATGTCTAACTTGTTTTAGATTGTTTAGAGTCGCCACCTATGTTTTTAAAGGAACATAAGAAAAACCTAGAAATAGCCTAATTTATATACAAAACCAGAGATTCAGGAGAGAAGGGTTCGGGGGTTAGGTGACGGAGTGGGAAGTACTTAAACACCCACTCCGCCCCGCTTATGCGGGTCTTGCTACTATTGGTGTTCTAATGCTAAATGTCCTTCAATTTATTAACAATGCTAACAATTATAATGAAAAGAAAAGGGGAAAAGAATGATTTTATTGATTTAATGCTAAATATTACATGCAATAATTATGCTAGACAATTACATGAAGAGATGAAAATGGTGAATTAAAATGTAGTTTGGAATGTTGGGATGTAACCTTGGTCAAACTTCAATAGTGAAGTGGCCTTTTGATTGTATCCCTTTTTATGGAGATTGCATACTCACTTAGAAGAGATGAGAATATGAAGAAAGGAAATAATACTTAGAATTTAGAAGAAGAGAATAAACCTTGTACCTTATGCTTGAACGGAGATGAACCAAATCTTTGTGTTGACCACTTCTTGAAAAATAGACTTTTGTGTGTTTTGAAGTCTTTTTTTTGTGTTAAGAAATCATCCTCCCCTTTCATGATGGAATGAAGAGGTTTATATAGGTTTTGGAGAAGTGTTTGTGGTCACAAAGATGGCCATTCCCCGGATCAAGCCAAGGCATAATGGTCTTGGGGGTTACAAATCAGAAAAGGAGGGAAATTTGGCAAAATCTGAGATTCTGGAAGCGGGAAGCGCGCGCTTTCCACCCCCCCCCCCCCTATGGGAGGAGCACGCCTCCCATAAAGGAGGGCAAAGGCGTGCGCATCCCAGCTTCAGGAAATTCATATTTCAGCCCAAAAGTTAACCCCGTTATGCAGTTAAGCCCCAAAACTAACGGAATTAGTCCAAAAACTTAACGAACATCACGAAAGTCAACGAAAATAAATGAAACAAAGACTCAAGGTTGACTTTGTCACTTAGTCAAATCCAAGACTAACGGAGTAAGTCAAGAACTCAACGGAAAGTAACAAAAGTTAACGGAAAGTAACAAAACATAACAGAAGAGAGGAAGATAGAGAATGTGTATGCAATCGGGACATGAGAGGTCCAAGGCGGGGTGTCTACAATGATAAATATTCTTGATGTGTATGTGCAAACATTGTATATAGTTGCTTGATAACAATGTGACTTCTTGATTACTTGAAGCATGTTTTTTGTTGAGCTAGTCCACTACTTTTGGATTAGTTCTACTCTCGTAGTTCAAGTAAATACCTACTTGTGCATTCTTGTGTGAGTCCAGCTGGTCCTTGCTTGTTCGGAGGTATATAGGTTCACGCTTATCATGAGGCTGGGGCCAAAGTGATAATCGGAGATCTATGTATCTGCGCTTGACCCCTTACTACAGGCCATAGTAAGGGCATAGCTTCCTTTATTAGAGCAATACGCCTGATATAAGTGAATGCTAAACTCGTGAACACCTCGTGAATCTTGATCTTGGGAATGACACTGGTTATCGGGTCTTCTTATATATACTGTATAAGCAGTTTCTTGATATTGATCGTGATTGTCAAAGTAATACAAGCTACGACAACAATGGTATTATTGGGAGGAATAAGGAAGGAATCAATATCCTTTATAACGTGCTAGCTTAGCCTTATGTGCTCCTTGATGAGTGGTTTAGCCTCTCATATACTTGTTACTTGATGATACTTGATACATGATTATTTGAGTATCTACTTGAATTGCATGATAACATGTCATGTAGTTGCATCTAATAGCTTACTGAGATTTATCTCACCCCGTTCCTTGTTTAATTGTTTTCCTTAGATCCAAGGAAGGCTAGTGATAGTGCGAAGTGAGGCTCGACATAGCTGGGAGCTTACTACGCAGATGGTTATTCTTTTGGGGATCGTGGTCCTTTTACATTTTGGTGAGGACGATGTATTATGGGTTATGTAACTCCTTATTTTGGGGTAGACAGTCTTGTATAGTACTTATTTTCTCTAGACATCTTGTAATGCCAGCATATGTGCTAGGCATGTTTCCGCTGTGTATAATCATGTTTGGTTTAAATTTTCTTGTATAGAACTCGTGGTGTGAGCTATCTTAACTCCTTACTCTAGAGTATATATATCATGTCAGTTTGTTATAAACAGTTGTCATCCAGTTTCTTGTTAGTTTCTTGATTCTCGTTATTCATGCGCATCCAGGTTCGAGGTTCTATTAGGGGATCCCGGGACCTGGGGGCGTGTCACAAATATTGTGCCATCTTGCACCTAGTTACAACCCACATCCAGCCAGCTAACAGCCAAGCTATTTTGTAAACACACTTGTGATCATTTTTGACACGCCCCCAAGCCCTGGGATTCCCTAATAGAACCTCGGTCCTGGTGCGCGTGACTAACAAGAAACGAGAAACTGAATGACATCTGCTTATATCAAACTGACATCATATATATACTCAAGAAGAACGAGCTAAGATAGCTCACAACGAGTTCTATACCAAGAAATTTAAACCAAATGTGGTTATACACAACGGAAAACATGCCTAGCACATAAGCTAGCATTACAAGAACTATACAAGTCTACCCAATATACTGAGTCTAAACAACTGATACAAGATCGTCCTCACCAAAACTGGAAAGGATAACAATCCCCAAACAAGAACAACTTGCCAAGTAGGCCCCTGCTAAGTCGAGCCTCACAACGTATTACCACTTGCTTTCCTTGGGGGGGGGGGAAACAAATAAACAAGGAACGGGGTGAGATAAATCTCAGTAAGTTACTAGATACAAGTACATAGAATGTCATCATGTAATCATGCAAATCAAGAATATTATCAAGTAATCATGCTCAAGATGTCATCAAGTAACAAGTATATGAGAGGCTAAGCCAACTCATCAAGTAGCTAGCACATAAGACTAAACTATCACGTTACAAAGGATATTCCAACCTTATTCCTCCCAAGTAAACCATTGTTGTCGTTGCTTATTGCAGTTGACAAATCACGATCAATCAAGTTGCTGCTGTGCAATACACAAGAGGACCCGGTAACCAGTGTCACACTCGAGAACAAGATTCAAGACAAGAGGTATAGCAGTCACTTTATCAGGCGTATTGCTCTAACAAAGGAGGCTATATGCCCTTACTATGATCGGTAGTAAGGGGTCAAGCGCAGATACATAGATCCCCGATTATCACTTAGCCCCAACACTCGCGATAAGCGTGAACCTATATATCTCCGAACAAGCAAGGACCAGCTGGACTCACACAAGAATGCACAATTAGTATTTACTTGAACTATGAGTGTAGAACTAAGTCCAAAAGTAGTGGACTAGCTCTTCATGAACCATGTAATCATGTGCTCACCAAATACAAGTACACATATGCAATATTTGCGAATACCAATCAGTATAACAATGGCACGTAATGTGTCCACGTAACACAATCAAGCCAAATTAGAGTCTATTAATAACAGACCCCAACCAAGTAGTAGGGTAAGTCATACTATATCACTTTGTCATATAAAATATTTGCACGTACATATTCATATAACCTTTAACACAATAATGTGTCTATCACGATACCCTTACTTCCAAGTAGAGCCCAACATCTTAGACTCTAAGCACGTAGTCGAATAGGTCTTATTGTACCTAGTCACAATCATATCTCGCATATATGTATCGTTAATAATCGAATACATTTTCCAACACATATTGTGTTCTATAATAATTGTTTTATGAATTATCTTCATATTACACTAGTCCTTATTTCTTTAGGAACCTATCTCAGGAACAGGATATTTTTTTTATACTTTATATACTTCATTGAGTATATGCACGATTAAAACCAATTACTAGCACATTAGTGCTTGTTCATAGCACTTTCAATACACACATATTAGATTCGAGTATGTAGTAGAGTTTATCATTCTCTATCCAGTTCCACATTCCAATTCTTTGGTTATTCATACCATATATCAAGTAGTCAAGAAGCCACATTCTATCAAGTAGCTATATGCAAGATTTGCACATACACACCAAGGATAGTTCTAACACGTTAGTGCTTGTTCATAGCACTTTCAAGTTCATTACCATACACATGTATTGGTTTCAAGACATGAACAAGAGTTCTTCCTTTTATATTCAAGTTCACACTCCAATTCTTTGGATGTTCAAGCTAAGGATCTTGTCCTGATACTTCTAGTGTTCTATAACACTTACAAGATTACTACCATACACACGTATTGGTTTCAAGTCATGTACAAGATTTTATCATCTTACATCCAAGTTCTCAATCCAATTCTTTAGATGTTCAAGACATGTACAAGAATTAATTATCTTATACTCAAGTTATTATTCCAATCTTTGGATATTCAAGTCATGTACAAGATTTATTGTCTTATACTTCAAGTTCAAACTAAGTAGATGAGTTATAGATCTCATACTTACAAGTTCTTAATCCTATACTTTGGATGTTCAAGCTCAAGACATTGTTCTAGTTCCCCTAAGGTACACAAACATTGATTTCAAGACACATATAACACATTAGTGCTTGTTCATAGCACTTCAAGACAATTAAAAGAGTTCTTACTCTTAGGCTCAAGTTCTCATTTTAATTCTATGAGTACTCATGTTCGAGATCAAGTTCTAATGCCCCAAAAGGTAAATATAGACTTGCTAGGACATCTTATACTAAGGCTCTATGCCTTAGGAGGGGTAAGGTTCCATTTCATTTGGGATTTAAAACACTTTTGTTAAGACAAGGGACCGGGTGGGCACTCACTTCTACCTGGGCGGGCTCTCGACAACTGACCAGGCGGGCTCTCGGCAAGGACCAAGCGGGCGCTCCAAGTCAACAGGGATTTTGGTCATGAAACGCGAGGTAAGCGGGCGCTGGTTATGAGGTCAAGCGGGCTCTCCTAAAGCTATCAGGCCGGCGCTCGGTACCTTACCAGGCGGGCGCTCGCTACAATTTCCAGCAAAACTCAATTTCTTTCCAGGCTTAAGAATTCTCCGTCTCAAACGTAGGAGTATACTTTTACTAACATAATAACAATACCAAGATTACCTAGGAGTGAAGTATCATACCCAGGACACTATTTCAAGGTCATTTCATTTCTTTTACCCTCCCACAAATAATAAGATAATTTTCTTTTATTCCATTTAAATATTTCACCGTCCCAAAAGTATAAGTATAATTTTCTAATATACTAATATACTCATTTAGGGATACTTTCATTCATTTCACCGTCCCACAAGTATAAGTATAATTTTTCTAATATACTTGTATAAACATTTAATCAAGTTAATATTTCACCGTCTCACAAATAGGAGTATAAATTTTTCTAACACCTTAGTAATTCATACTAATACTCCCTTCGTCCCAAATTTACAAGTATCACAAAACTCATTCCAATCACGAAATTAACAAGCACAAGTATCAAGAATAACACATAGGCATGTTATTACAAGTAAGGGGGAGCTAGTGACTTACCTACTCCGAAATCAAATTCACCCAAACTAATTTTTGTTCGGCAGTAAATGCTCTACTCACCGCCCTGATCATTTATGCGGAGTCGGATTTTAGAACAGATGCATAATTAAGCAAGATGGATCGAGAATAGGGTAAACCCTAACTTTTCTTTCTGAGACAGAGAGAAAGTACGAGAAACATTTTTGGGGAAACCATGACACTGAGGAGGCAACCCAAGGTTTATCCTTACAAGTTTTAAGAATTTCACTTTGGCCCCTCAAGTTTCACTTTTGATAAAAAGACCCTGCAAGTTTTAATTTGAGCATTTTAGCCCCTAAACTTTTTTTTTTCATAAATGACCCTAAAGTTTCAACTTAAATAATTAGGACCTAAACTTGCTCAATTAGTTAAATAATTAACTCAAATAAAATAACATATAATTATACAAGACAAGAATTTAACAGGAATTAGGACGGGCGTTACAATTTTCTTTTTCTTTTTCTCGCTTTGAAAGAAGCAACCTTAATTGAAGTGTTAATTAAGTAGAGGGGGTTCAAAGGAACTTGCCTTATCAATTCTTGTAACTCTTATTGAAGAGAATATTATAGTGAATTGGTCTCACTGTTCCAACAGCGGGGGTGGATGTAAGAGAAGGGTTTTGCCTCTGAACCACTTTAAAAATACTGTGTACACTCTTGTCTATACACTTACACACTACACTCTGTCCTTTCATTTTTTCATCCATTTACATTCCGTTGCACATTTCTTCTTATTATTATTTCTCAACAGCTAACCTCAAACAGTTAGATGTCCAAGTTTTAATTAATCTGTTCATTTAGTTAAATTTAGTTAAACAGGGCCTTTCACAATCTATAATATTTTTTCTGAAACAAACCAATCTGAGATAAACTTCTCTTAGCAATCCAATCTATAACTAATTTTATTTAAAGGAAGATAGTTTCCCTTACACTCTCCGTCTATGTCCATTTATTTGCAAACACAATATCAGTGCTAAACAAAAAGATTTGCTAAATCCGAAAAAAAAAATAAAAAAAATTGAAATGAACCTTTTCCATATGATCCAGCTATCACTACTAAAATATACTAATCACCCTAATTTTTCATATAATCCAGCAGACATACTTATCACCTTAATCGACTTTTTTCACAAAATCAATTTACCACTAATGAAGCCTATACATGCACTACCAACTTCTTTGAAATTTTCAATGACCCCAATGGACCATTCTGCAAAATCAGAACAATTAAAACTTGAGATTAATAGCATGAAGCAAAGCCTCGTATAAAACCATTAATGAATCCTACACATGCACCACCCTTTATTTTCTGTAGATCATGCGAAAATTCCAAAAAATATACTTTATCCGTCCCACTCGAATTAGGACAAATTTCCATTTTGGGTGTCCCATTCGAATTAGGACAACCCAAAAACGGAAGTGTGTTATTTAATGGGACTCACATTCACACTCACAACAACTTTTCACTCATTATTCTCTACCCCACTTTCTCTCTCTTCACTTTTCATACTCACAACACCTACTCCACTAACACTCTTTTCTTAATCCTCGTGCCCAACCCAAAAATCTTAATTCGAATGGGACGGAGGGAGTACTTACCCCTTAATTAGCTTTTCCTAGATTAATTTTATTAGCACTCAAGCCCCCACACACCACCACCCTTTTTTTCTCCAGCATTTTTTCTCTTTTTTTATTCCCAAAAGCTACCTGTTACCAATGTTAAACAAATTCCACTAAAATTATCTTCATTTATTAAAATATTTACTCAACTTATTGTGAAAAAAACATTATTCATTTTAAAAAAATAAAATCAGCTTTTGAAAACTAACATATTCCTTGCCTTATTAAAAAAACAAAAAGAGGGGGGGGGGGGTTATATTTTTAAGAGTAATAAAGGTGACAAGAAAATAATAAAGGATTACACATTTAATTTCAAAAATGGAAAAAGAGAAATTTGGAAACTTACCTCTTCCAATACTCGCCTCATCTTTACCTTCTTACCCCGAAATTAACTTTCCAAAAAAATGACTTTAGCGTTAATTACTCCTCTACAGTTACTCTAGAGCATTGAATGCCCAACCTACCCTTACATTCTATGTTGTATTTCCATTTGTACCCCTGAGTTTTGGGCGGGATGTTCTCCATCCACGCAGTTTTAGTATAGTAGAAGATCATGGGAGGAGTCCAGGCTACACGAATGCTCATCCATGCTTTTTCATCAATCGATTTAAAGTAGATGCATATGGCCTATTTAATTAAAAAGATAATTAGTGACATTAAGAACGGTGTTTATTATCTTAATTTTGACATTTCATTGCGAATACACTTTTTAAATTCGACACTCAGCGCCGTCGAGTGTTGGCTCAAATACAATAAAAAAAAGGTCCTTCGTGCAATCGGTGAACATTGGATCATGTTCCTATGAGTACTTATTAGTTACTACAACCAAGCACATGGGTTGTTCGTGCGGTCGATGAAGGGTTTGCCTTCATCAATTATTTTTTTTTTCTTTAAAAGAGGATCTATAGTGGTTCCCCACTTACCCCCTTATAATAATGATGCCTTTAGTATATAAACCGTTTATATACTATAGAACCTGCTCCCAGCGGGAGTAGAACCTGAGACCTCCCCCCAGAGAAAGGCCATGATACCACTAGACCAAGAGGTCATTGGTTCATCAATTATTTGATTAGTTGATTTGATGAAAACATATCCATTAAAGTAGGTGGTTGTTTGGTTGTAGCGGGCCCCAAAATATAGAGAAATTTTATAAATAATATACTGGTGTTTTTTTTTTTTTTTTTTTAAGCAAACAACAAGATTTTGGTTGTAGCGGGCCCCACAATACATGCTTAATATGGTGTGGCGTTTGCCTCCAAAGGTCATGAAACACGTCTGTGTTGGACTTGATATTGATCTGCGCAACCCTCTTTCCTAGTAAACTCATGTTTTCTCACACTAAAAGATTTAGTTCCTTCAAGAAGATGGTGAGGATATGTGTGATTTTCTAGATTAAAGTATGCTATTTATATTAGTAAATATTGATCTCGCATTTGTACATTTACATTTATTTTATGGATCAGCTGATTCACGACTGAACATTACTACGTACTCCTTCCGTCCCAAAATGATTTTTGTATTTTATTTTTCGACGGTACTACGAAGGAACTTTGAGCAATGATCTTAGGTTGATTTAATTATGTTGATGAAAATCTGAAACACGTTATTGATAGTATTTTTGACATTGTGACAATAGTAAGTTTATATTTTCATTAGTACAATTGAGTTAATTTAAAATTATTTCTCAAAATTCTTTCGTAATATCAGTGAAAATAAGTAAGAATATCATTTTGGTGGGACGGAGGGAGTATTTAGTTTTCACGCAAACGACAGGCCAATGCCAACCAATTCCTTCATTGTAACTAAGGATTTTAAATTAATTTATCTTATCATTGATTATGCATTAAATGGTTATATATATATATATATATATATATATATATATATATATATGTTCGAAAATAATTAATGAACTTGAAATGAATTATCAAGAAGTAAACTGAAAATCATCAAGTCTTCACAAGTCCACTATCTTTACAGTCGAGATAGCCAACCTTCAAGATAGCAGACCTTATCACACTTGCCAACCAAAGCTTCCAGTCAAAGTCAAACCTGACTTAACACTGTTCACAAACTTTATGTCAGTCAAAGATTAATGACTGACATATGCATTTCCAAGATGTTGAAGACCGTTGGAACTCAAACGGATATAATAGGAAAACCTATAAAAAGAGCTCTCTACACTACAGAAGAAAACCACCTGATGACGCCAAAATCTGGTTGGATCAGCCTTCGTCTAGTGGTTCGGATAATCCCAGCGACAGTTCTTGATGGCCGGATCTGCACACACGAAACAAACGTAAACTACACCGGGGCTTCACCGGCGAAGGCCCTCCGGCGTAAGAATAAGGATATGGGTGATTAGAAATAGAGAATCAATTGACTAGATTAGAGCCAAAAGTTCATTACCCTTCTCCTGTTGTGAGGACCTGTTTATATAGGCGTGGGTGAATGAGTCCTGGCTTGTTAGAGAAGCTAGGATGCCCGTGTTGATGTAGGACTCGCATTCCTTAGAGATAGACTCCTGATAAGGATGGATGATATCATGTTATCTGGTATGAGAGTTATCATGGTTCAGATAAGGACTCTTAGTTTTAGAGTTATAGTATAACTTTGTAAGAGGTTTCCAGACGATAATGGGAGGTTTCTGATGTAGGTCGGCCCGTCATCTAACTCGGCTCGTCATAGAGGCCGGCTAGGGATTGGGCTTCTCGGACTCGGCCTAGGCAAGGACTGCCTGCTCGGCCTTAATGATGTCGGCCTGTAAACATGGGCTTCCTGTGAGTGGGCCTCTCGGTATAGGTCCGTTAGGTACACTGGGCCTAGTGTCTGGATTCCCATCTACCAAGTCGGTTTATGTCGTTCAGTGGCCCCCGAGTTTCTATCTCGGCATGCCGTGTAGGAACTGTGCCCCTTGTACTAGCTCTGCTGCATTTATTGTTGATTTGGTAGCCAGCTGCCAAAATCCTTACTTGGATACGCTGACCTCATCATAATTTATTGCAGGAGAAATCATTACTCCTCTTGGAGAGTGGTATACATTAATTGTGCCTTCCTCATTACCAAAGTAAACCTTACACCCCCCTCATATTCTGGGGTTATATAAGGGCTGCTTCTTGATATCCCTTTCCTCCAAATTTCTTCCTTCTCTGAAAACCTTCAAGAAATCTTCTCATGGCTCCCAAAAGGGTTTATGACGATGCCTTCCCAGAAGAGGTTACTGAATCCGAAGATCGAACTGAGAACTATGATTCTTGGAGCAGCGACGACTCCATGTTTCCACCCAAGAAACATTCATCTTTTCCGACGGAAGAAACTCCGTCCGACAGTAATGGCGAATACTCGGAGCTGGGCCCTGTCGATGAATTTTCCGACGACTCTAGTGCAGAAGAGTCAGAGGATGAGGATGATGATGATGAGGATGATGACCCCGAACCCATCATCATTGATGAATATGGGTACGATGGAGATGTCGAGTGGGAAGAAGGCACTGAAGAACCAGATCAAGATTGTGATTTTTCATGAGTCTTGAATCTAGCCTGATCTTGGAGCTTTTCTTTTGATTTTGTAAAGGTCAATACCCCGACCTCATTATGGGGGTCTTTTCTTGTATATCTATATCAATGAAAACCAGCTTTTGCGTTCTTAGCCTTTGCTGCTTCCAGAATTTCCAGAATATTTGTTTATGTGAAGCTTTGATGATTTTTGGCTTACTGCACTTCTTGTTTCAAGTCTGTATTAACAACTCGACCCTAGATGTCGATCTTCAATAAATGCCGACCACTTGGTTAAATCGGTGTAAGATACCTTTGTTAATAGTCTTCCCAAGCTTTGGTCTGGTCTTGATTAAAGCCGTGGTGTCACTGTGCTCACATCGGTCTTATGCTAGCAACCTCTCGGCCATTCACCATTCCCCAGATTCATGATGTCATGAAATGGTGATTTCACTGACTTTGGGCAGCAGAGAGTGAGTGACAAGACGTTTGCTTTATGGGATAACCACTAGCCTAAACTGTAGGCAATGATGGTTTAGTGTGGTGACGTGTATAATCTGCTATTTGTCACGGGATTTTCGCGAGATTTCGGGCGAGCGGGAGTCAATTTCTCGGACCATTAATTGACCCACGAATATCAAACGATTAAAATCCCTAAACCCCCTTTTTACCTTTTTACTCGAACCGTCAAAACTCTCACTCTAGGGTTTATCCACCAGACAACCAGCCGGCGATCCAGAGACACTGTTCGATTTCGGTTGACGCTCACCGGCGATTCAGACTTTCTTCCCTTTTTCGCTCACACTTCGCCCCTTTCTTACCGGAAGCATTTGACCAGGTATCCCACTGTTTGTTTTGTCTTTCTATTTCTCTTTGCTGCTCCCCTTTTGCTCCGACAATTCTTGCTTCACGCTATTCCGGTGTGGGTATGTCCATTGATGACTTTCTGCCGGCTCGCTTGGGCATTCACAGAAACAACCGTAGGATTTATCGGAGGCTCGACGGCCCTTGGTTTTTAGTGCCTTTAAGTGAAATTAGAGATTTTCTTGAAGCGCATCGGGCGTTCGCCGGAATTGTGGAATGGCCGGTTGACAGTCGTCGCTTCGATCGTTTAGGAGTGATGAATCCCAACCTAATGATTGTTTCATCTTTGCCTGACCTTCTGACCCACATTGCCTCCCATTATATACTGACTGAAGACGGGGTGCTCCCCCCGGCTTCAATGAATGGGGAGAGGGGGGTAAATACACCTCCTATCTTGATTTCTGATGTTAACCTCCCTCTTTCCTCTGCAGTTATGTCGGGGGAGAGAACTTCTGCCAGAATAGTTGATCAATTCCGAGACGATGTTCGCGAGGGGGGCCGAGGTCGAGGCCGTAGGAACCTTGGCCGTAGGGGGAATACTGCGGGCCCTTCCAAATCAAAACAACCCAAGGCTGGGGCCGAGATAATAACTTATTTATATGATAGCTGCAGGATCTCTCGTGAGGATTATGACTTAGTGTACCAGCGCTCTTCCGCCCAGACCACTAATGAGGAAAGGGCAGCCTTTTACCTGAACCCTACTGAAGTGGCCTTCTTTTTTAAGCAGTTTGAGTTAGGACTACGCCTAACCCTTGATCCCTTTATTTGTGAATTCTTGGACGACTGGCAGGCTGTTCCGGCTATGCTAGGTGCTAATGCCGTTAGATATCTTACCTCTTTCATAGTTCTCTGCCGTAGCTTGTGCTTCGAACCGTGTCCTTGGGCCTTCTACCAATTCTTTGAGGGTAGCTTTAATGAGACCACTCAGGTCCTAACTCTGAGGAGTAGGCAGAGGCGCCCCAAGATTATCGCTCCTATTTCGAGCTCGGTGAGTAAGGTGTCAGGCTGGAATAAACATGTCATTAAAGTCGAGAGCCGTTTTGGCTGGGAATTCCCCGTTCCAAACCAGACCCCTGTGGCGCTGGAATTTTGCTACAAAGCTCCCTGGAGCGACGCTTTTGTCCAACGGTTAACTGAGTTTGCTTCAGTTCAGCAGCTGGAATGGTCAGCATTGGAGACCAATCATGGCTACTACGTCCAGGTTAGTATGATGCCGGGGCCGTGGGCTGGCGTTGAGACGATGGTGACTGTTAATAGGGTAGCCGATTTCCCGATTGGGTTGTTCATCCCAACTTTTTTTTTTATCGGGACTGTGGGGTGTGTCAGACTCAAGACGAGATGTGCTTGAAAGTTAGGGAAGTTGTAGGATGTATGCTTTCTAACCCTTTTTTCTAAAACTGATTTATCATTTAGTCCTCGTCTTATAATCCTGTTCCCATTCTTTTCTTGTAGATTTGACCATGGAAGAGGAGAGGGAGCTGGCGGAAGCGTACTCATCTGATCCCAACAGGCTTCTGAAGAGGAGGAGATTGAAGTCAAGAGCTTCTGGTCGCACAAGGAGGCATGCCGACATGGGCGTTCAGCAGGAGGCTTTGTCTGTCAAAGATGCTGGCCCTCTGCCCACCGTTGATGTTGCTGCTGGGGAACGAGATATTGTACTGACAGGCGACGCCGTGGCGGGCACTTCCAGGCCGGACCAGACTGAGTACGTCATTTTTGAAGAGGCAGGGGAGGCGGACGGCGGTGATCTGCTCGGCGAGAAAAGGGCTAGGGACGGCGGAGATGACTTGTCAGAGGAGCCCTCTCCCAAAAGGCCTTCTTCCACTGTTCCACCTACTGACACCCCGTTTCCGTTTTCCTCGGAGGAGATTGATGCTTTAATAGCGGATTTTTCAGACGTTCATCCCTTGAAGAGCCTGGATGTTACTGCCCGGCAAGGTCCTATGCTGAGACTTGGCCATCCCATTCTGGAGCGAGCTTTTAATGCCGATCTTCTGCGGGTTTGGATTCCATGCCGCCTACGTACGCCCATATGGCAGAACGCAAGGGGCTCATCATTGCCGAGGTAATTGTATTAACTTATTTATTTTTTGATTGATCTCCCTTCTCGCAATTGATTTCAATTTTCTCGTTCAGCTTGCCACACTTGCCAAGCATGAGGCGGCGCAATGGGCCGGAGTGGGCAAGAAGATGGCTGACCTGGAAGGTAGGGCATCCCGTGCTCAAGTAAAGCTAGGCCAAACCGTGGAGTTGGTCAATAGAGCCCGCGAGAGTGCCAAACTGGCTCATGCCGAGAGGGTTAAAGCCGTTAAGGATGCCGAGACCGAGGTAGAGAAACTGAAAGCAGCTGCTAGTCAGTTCGAAGAGGAGGCTAAGTCACTTCGGGACGATCTTGAGAGATAAAGAGAGAACACTGCTCTTCTGGCTAGGGAGAAGGAGGAGGTGGAGATCAAATTCCAGCAGCTGGAGGAGAGCATTCCGACGAATGAGAAGGCTGCTGTAATGAACTTTCAACACACCTTTATGCCATCGATTATTGATGATCAAGTTAAGTCCACCTATGTTGACGGCTATACACACGCCGCTCGCCAATTTCAGATAGATCCTGAAGTGAACGTTCCTGTTGAGAAGTGGGCCCGTCTCTTACTGAATGACGCTTACGGTGTAGAAGCCCGTGCAGCACATTCTCTGATCCCTTATTCTGATAATACCCTTAAGTTGATCGCTCGGCAGGACGAGGCTGAAGGAAGGCCGGTCTGGAACGTTCCTCCTGTTGATCCCAACAACTTTCATGCTCTGGTGGAGCATTTTCAGGAAGAGCTGGGCTCGGACGAAGAGGAAGAAGAGGAAGGTGATGAGGAGCAGCAGGCTCCGTGATACTCACTATTCGTTTTTGAAGGTGCTTAGGCCGGTGGGGTCTCTTGATACATTGTTTGTTTTGTCGCTGTAAGCCGGTTTGGCTTGAAACAATTTGTTTTTTGTTTAGTATCTGTACGCCGGGGCCCAGCGTGGTCTGAGGGGCGCAAACACTTTTCTTTTGTGAGGATTTGTTCAACTCGGTGTGAGGTGTAATCCCGTTCTCCCAACCGTTAGGTAGTCAAGTGTTATCATTTGGGCAGGTTATTTTATCTCAGTTTGAAACGTCGACCTTGTCATGAGATGAGCCAATTAGGTTACGACAGAGGCCGTGGTCGCTCACCATTATGGGGAGCCAAAAATAGGCTTATTTGTTCGGGCCGAGGTGGTCTACCGCTGAGCTCTGACGAACATCTAATGCCCGGTTTTGATACGTTGAGTCTGACCGTTAGGACCAACTCAAGTCATCTTATGTGCTAGTTGTTAGAACTAGGCTTTAGAAGTTATGCATAAGTGTGCTCGTCAACTTCGTTAGGGTGCTAGCTATTGAAACTAGGCTTTAGAAGTCATACTTTAAGTATGCTCATCGACTTCGTTAGGTTGCTAGTTATTGAAACTAGGCTTTAGAAGTTATGCATAAGTGTGCTCGTCAACTTCGTTAGATGATCTCGGCATTGTAAATAACGCTAAGACCGTGTTATGCACTATAATCAAAGCTTGATGTAAATGAAATAAAGGAAATTTTATTGATAAAATCAAACTAAGACAACTAGATATCAACTATAGAATCTAAAACTGAAAATCTGATAAAAAGAGTAAATAGCTAACCGAGATGCTACTGATAGTACTTTCTCAAGTGCTCGGAATGCCATGGGTGTTTAAGCTCTTTTCCTTCCGGAGTTTTGAGCATGTAGGTCCCTTCCCGTATAATGTGGGTGATGACGTAAGGGCCTTCCCAGTTTGGCGAGAGCTTATTCTGTTGTGCTTTCAAGTGTGTCGACTCAATTTTTCTGAGTACTCAGTCACCGACTTCAAAGGTTCTCTTTTTCACTTTGCTATCGTGATAGGCCTTGGTTCTTTGCTTGTAATTGATCATTCTGAGCTGGGCAGTTAGCCTTTTTTCGTCGACTAGGTCTAGGTCCAGTAGTCGGTTGTATTCATTAACGACCTCGTCATAGTTGGTTACTCTGAAAGTCGGCAAGGCCATCTCGGCTGGTGCCATTGCTTCTGAACCATAAGTCATAGTAAAGGGTGTCTCCCCAGTTGGCCCCCGAGTGGTTGTACGGACGGCCCATAGAGCTAGGGGGAGTTCGTTCAGCCACTTTCCTTGACTGCCTTCTAAATTCTTGGTGAGTGCTCTCAAGACAAGTTTGTTGGCGGATTCGGCCTGTCCATTGCCTTGAGGATGGCTGACTGACGACTTCTTGTGCTTGACTCCCAACCTATTCATCTCCTCGGTGAAAGCATCAGAGAATTGGAGGCCATTGTCTGTCACTATAGTGTGTGGCACGCCAAACCGACACCATATGTAATCATGGATGAAGTTGATGGCGTTCTCTTCAGTGATCTTTGCTAGTGGTTTCGCCTCTACCCACTTGGTGAAGTAATCGACTGCCACAATTACATACTTGTTGCTCCCTTTGGCTAATGGGAACAGTCCAATGATGTCGACTCCCCACATGTCGAATGGCCATGTCGGTATAACCAAGCTTTGCTCTACGGCAGGTACTTTGGGTAAGTCGGAGTAGCGTTGACATTTGTCACACCTTTTTACATAGGCTTGGGCATCCTCCCTCATATTTGGCCAATAGTAGCCAAGCGTGATGATCTTATCGGCAAGGGTTCTGGCCCCCGGGTGTCCCCCACAAACTCCCCCATATACCTCGGCGAGGAGTTTCTCGGTGCTTTTTGGCGCAACACATCTAAGGAGAGGTCTAGAGAATGACCTTCTGTACAGGATGCCATTCCAGACTATGTATCTTGCCGTCTTCTTTTTTATTGATTTGGCCTCTAACTCGTCCTCAGGAAGCTTTCCCTTCTCCAAGTAGTCCTTGTAGTTGTCGATCCATATCCTTTCCTCATCATCTAAGAGCAAAATCTCCAGTTTTTAATAAGCAGGCTGGTCGGTGTAGATGATCAGGGGGTTCGAGTCTTCAACTGTTGCCATCTTTGAAAGCAGATCGGCTTCCAGGTTGTATTCTCTACCAACTTTCCGTATATCCCAGAACTCAAAGTTCTTGGTCAGGTTTAGGACGAGGTCTTTGTACTTGGTTAGCATGTGATTTTCGGTGTTGTATTCCCCTTTAACTTGATTCACCACCAGTTGGGAGTCGCTGTATGCTACCAATCTCGTTGCACCAAAGAACTTGGCTCTTTCAAGTCCTAGGATTAGGGCCTCATATTCAGCTTGATTATTTGAGGCAGGGAACTTGAACCTGATAAAATCACGTGCAACATGCTCGCCGGCAGGGCTAGTCAAGTAGACCCCGGCACCGCTTCTTCCTTGGGTAGTTGACCCGTCGGTGTATAGGACCCAACAGTTCGGCGGTAGTTCTTCCAAGGGCTCTCTATCCATAGGGAACTTCCTTTTTCGGGTGGTCTCCGTATGTTCATTTGTAAAGGCGGTCTCGACTAAGAAGTCAGCAAGAGGTTGGGCCAGAAGAGTCTTCCTCGGCTTGTAGGTTATATCGAATTCGGTCAGTTCGATCGACCAGTTAAGTAGGCGTCCTGAGCTGTCCATCTTGTGAAGTATTTTTCTAAGAGGAGCATTGGTATAGACCGTGATGGGATGAGCCGAGAAGTAGGCTCGTAGTTTTTTTGCTGCAATTACCAAGGTGTAGACACCCCGCCTTGGACCGCTCACCCCGATTGCACATTTGATTTTGTGTTTCTCCCCATTTTAAGTGTTTCTCGTTAGTTTCTGTCACTTCCGTTAAGTTCCTGACTGACTTCGTTTAGTCCAGGGACTAAACTGAATAACAGGGCTGACTTTCTAGTCCATTCTGTCAAAATTGCCTTCTCTGAGTCGCGCCTCCGACAGGAGGAGCCAGGCGCGCGCGCCTCCCGCCCCCAAAGCAGGAAGCGCGCGCCTCTGGGCGTCAGTTAGAGATTTCTGGCCAGGATTCTCTCCCTTGCTCAATTTACAGGATTTTGCTCGGGAAGGATTTCTTGGTGACTGAGTTTTGGCACCAAAAACACCCCTCTTTCACCTATAAAAAGCTCCTTTTACCTCCATTTTCAAGGACCGGAAATTGAACTTACAAAAACTATACCAAAATCACTTTCTAAACGTTCTCCAAGGATCTCATCAAGCAATATTTGAAGGTCTTCAAATTGTAGGTAAAAGTCCATCTTTTCCTTTCTTTTCTACTTCATCTCCTCTCTCTCTCTTTTACTCTAATCAAATATGCAATCACCCAAATCATTTTGGGACATGACTCTAATGATCACCTCATCTCATTGAGGTTGGTTAAGGAGTTATCTCCTACATTCCAAACTCTATTTTAAAACCCCCTTTTATGACTTAAAGAAGAAGAAGAAGAAGAAGAAGATTTTCATTCATGTAGATTTTGATCAACCAAGACCAACTTTAGTTGGGCGAGATGGGTGTTTCGGTACTTCCCATCTCGTAATCTAACCCCCGAACCTCAAAACAAAGAATCTCTGTTTTCATAATCAAATCTAGGCTATTATCAATAGGTTTTTCTTATGTTCCTCAAAACATAGGTGGCGACTCTAAAACAAGTTAGACATCCTAGGATAATTCACCGCTCTAGCCAAGTTGTGGTTTCCCGGGGTATCTACAGTGGCGACTCCGCTGGGGAGTTTTTGAGGGTTAAACTTGCAATCTGATCAAAATCTACATCTTTTCTGGGCATTCTGATTCCTGATGGGGGAGGCGCGCGCTTCTGGCCTCTTCAGCCTAAGGCGCGCGCATCCCGCATCAAGGACCAGAATCCCCCACTTCTTCATGTTCTTCATCTTCTTCTTCTGCTATTCTGCACTAATCATCTCTGCAGGGGTTACAATATGAACATAGGACCAGGGCAATCCCCTGAGTCCAAAATCTGACATTCTGACAGGTGTGACCAGAAGCGCGCGCCTCCTAATAGCTTTGCGCCATGCGCGCGCGTCCCGCATCATCACTCAGAGGCGCACGCTTCTGGGTTGGTTCCCAGAACAGAAATAAGTTTCAGTGACTGAGCAGAACAGTGGGGTGTGGGAACAGTTGCCTGCATCAGAACAGAATTGAACCCTCGGACTGTTTTAATTTTGTGTTTTATTTACCGGTCACACGGGTGATTCGGGAGTTGTAATTTATGTGCTTATGTGTTTTGTGTGTTTTTTTCTTTCTTTTCAAAAAAATAAAAAATAAAAAAATTGTCTCTTGTTAGACCTCACACTACATGCACATATTCCTATGAACTGCTCACTATCGAGTCGTACAAGTCCAACCCCAAACCCGTCGAGGCCCGTCATAGAAAATTTCAAGCTCCACCAGACCTTGGCTCATTCGAAGCGGTAAACCTCAGCCCGTGGCGTAGTTCAAGACTACATGCCGGGGGTGACCTTTGAGCCTCATATTCAAGCCGAGCACAAGCCACACAATTCTAGTTAGGGTCTAACACTCCGTGACTCAAGTCGGTTTCCATGTACCGAGATTTCCCTAAACTAATGTCTTCAAATCATACATGCCAACTTGTTGAAACGGACGCAATAAAAATCCGTCCCCGCATGTATGCTTTACTACATTAATTTAGTTTAATCCCGATACATGTAGGATTCACAAACCTGATGGAATCCGATGAGTATATGGGACCGCGAGATGGTCTATATACTAGTGTGACGATTCCATTATTTTCTTAGAAACTCCAAAAGGGATCCATTCCCTCCGACTTAAAAAAAAAAAAAAAAAAAAAAAGAGTCTTTTCTTATGTGGTTCGAGTCGTGTGCCCAACTGTGTGTTCTAAGCCTCTTCATGGACCGCAAGTGTTACTCAAGACTGACAAGGGCCTCTTCTGCAATATAGGTTCAATTGGTACTTACAGAGTCTACCGGGATTCGGCAAATCGGTTAGTCCGTGAAGAGATCACTCCAACAGCTCCAACATCAACCATGACCGGAAGCAACAACACCATGTCTCTCGAACAGCTTTCAACCATGGTCCAACTCCTCCAAGAGCAAGTCTCCACCCTTAATAAGGAGGCACAAAGCAAAGACGACATTTGGCAATCCCACCTCGACAGCCAAAGGGAGGCCCACGAGGCCGAGATGGAGCTAATGAAAGAAAAGCTCACTAATCTTGCCAAGGGAAAGAACAAGAATAATGATGATGAATCCGAATGGACCGAGGGTTTGTTAAAAAGTCCTTATGTCAACACCCGCACCAAGAAAATGGGGGAGCCGAGTTCCGAGAACAATGAGCCCAAAATGGTGGATTCTATCATGGCCTACATCGACCAAAAATTCAATGGGCTCAACATGGGGAAAGGCTCCGACACAAGCCTTTATCAATCATCCATCCTCATGAGTACTATGGCCGCTCTTCCCGATAAGTTCAAGATGCCCGACATAAGAAAATTCAAGGGCAACTCTTGTCCCATGGCTCACATTGAGACTTATATTTGGGCAATGGTTCCGAAGAAGGTCTCCCCCAAGGTGATGGCTCAATGCTTTCCTCTCACTCTCGAGGGGGCGGAAAAAGATTGGTATGCTACTCTCCCGCTCACTGTCCGTCTTGATTGGGACTCCGCCATGCTTGCCTTCAAGAACCAATACCAAGGCAACACCACTCACCGGCCTACAAGGAAAGAGCTCGAGAATACCACTCAAAGAGACAATGAGTCCTTCATTGACTTCACAAGGAGATGGAATGACAAACTCTCTGAAATTGTTGAGAGGCCAAACACAAAAGAGCAAATGGACATCTTTCTCAAGTGTCTGAAGATTGATCTCCGCACCCACCTAAGTGGGGCTTGCTACTCCGACTTCTCCCAAATGTATGAGGCGGGGGTATGCATGGATGACTTGCTCAATGAGATTAAGAAGGCCACTCCTACTTACCGATACAAGGCCGCTTCCAACTCCACAAAAGAGGCCCCGGTCAACGCCGTCACTATCGATAAGGGGAATTACAAAAAGGTTCCTCCACCCCAAGGGAAGAAGTCCCGAAATGACCGTGTCTATACGCCTCTCCAAGGCATGACTCAAACCGAAGTGTTCGAAGTCCTCAAAGCAAAGGGTCAAGTCACACCCATGCAAGGGTACCAACCCAAGACGGTCAACCCCAATCATGCTCACCACAAATATTGTGGCTACCACCAATATAGTGGCCACACCACCGAGGATTGCTTCGTTCTCCGCAATGTCATTCAAGATCTCATATATAAGAAAGAATTTGTAGTGACTAATGGCGAACATGTCAATGTAATAGAGATAGGAGAACTCGAAGGGACCACCCATTCCATCCCAATTGTGAATGGGGGCCCCAATGTTATGAATAAACTTGACAATTCTTGCTATATTGTAACTTACGATGAGGTAATGAGGGAAGTACTAGAGAATAGGAAAAAGAAGCAAGATGCGAAAGTCAACATGCTAACTCGATCCGGTCGAGTCATAGCAAGCAACCCTCCACTTCCGCACCAAGCTCCTCTTCTCAAAGACCGCAAGCTCGCGACACTCCCGAAGACCCTCTACTTGTCCAACTCAAGAAAACTCAAGCCAACATCTCTATTTGGGACCTTATTGCATCCTCAAAGAAACACCGAGATCTTGTCATCCGCAATCTCGATGATACATCAGTTTCTCCCGATACTACTCCCGAGGACCTCACGGCAATGATCGGTCACATTTATTTTGGCAACGTCATCACCTTTGCCGATATGGACCTTCCACCATTTGGTTCAGACCATAACGAAGCTATTTACCTCAAGGTACGAGCAAGGGGGAGGCCCGTCTCAAGAGTCTTAGTGGACGGTGGTTCCGCACTCAATCTCATGCCTGGCAGAATCATGGGCATACTGGGGCTTAAGGATTCCGATTTGAAGCCTTCTACTCAAGTAATCCAAGGTTATGACAGCATCGCCCGTACAGTCATGGGTATGATTGAAATAGACATTGAGTTTGGGATCATGGTCATGTCCGTTCCATTCCAAGTGCTTGATATCCCGGCCTCGTTCAACTTACTTTTGGGTCGACCATTGATTCACAGAGCTAATGCCGTACCATCAACTCTCCACCAATGTGTCAAAATCCGAAATGGTGATGAAATAGTGACCGTCATGGCTGAAAACGTCACTATCCACAGAAAAGGTGAGCCGGTCTACCAAGTTCAGCATGGTTTACCAGACTCCACTCTCTCCGGCGTCTCAATCAACCCATTGACAAAGAAGGGGAAACGGATCATGGACCCCCAACAACCACAAAGTCCTCCGCATGATGAGGAATATGGACTACTTCCCTGGTTTAGGCCTAGGGAAATATCAACAAGGAATCCTACATCCTGTGCAAGTCCCATTTGTCAAGAAACACATTCGGTTTGGGATACGAGCCTTCCAAAGAAGACTTAAAACAAGAGCAAGCAATCAAGAACGGAAAGGCCCGAGCTCGTAAAGAAGGTCGTCGTTATGAGGTCCCTAATCTAAGGCCTTATCGCAAGACGTTGAATGGCTATTTTGTCCTCCAAGGGGAAGACGTTCCATACATGATCTTTCCCGAGCCATGGGTTAACAATAAGGGGTCAAAAATCCCGGTCTCGAAATCTTCTCCGATTGTGAGATCCAGAAATCCGAAATGGAACCAACTCCCATGTCGTCCCGTGAATGGTGGGGAAGGAAGATGACTATAGAGTCCGAGACAGAAATCACCGTGGGGGAAGAACTGACAGATTTAGCCTCCATGTTCGAAGAGCTTGCCATAATGAATGAATGCCAAGTAAACACCATCCATGACACCGTCATCATAAACGAGACTCTTAGTGAGATCCCGCCAAGCTCCGAGCCGATCAACAATTGGTATTCAACAAAAGGGCCCGTGGTATCCGAGGAATCTTAGTCCAAGAAATGGGTTGCATACCCCGTACAACAACAAAAGAAAAGCGGCTCACACTTACTTTCGAGTCCGAGAGTGTCTCTAATACCCTCACCCAAGAGTATTTGGAGGCCATAGCCGAGCGTGTGTTTCCTTTCTTTGCTAATGAAAAATTTGATATTTCTGAGTACCCTGAGATTGCAAACATCATAAATGATGAATTAACTAATAATGAACTTAACGAAACAAGTTAATAACGATTCAAATTATGATGAAATAGACCACGAAAACACAACATACTTAAATGAACTTGCTCAACAAGTCCGTAGTCGTGGTGAGAATGGTCCAAAGGCTGACGAAGAATTGCATGTTGTTAATCTGGGTACCCAAGAAGAACCAAGAGAGACTAAGATTGGAAGCTTCTTCAAGGGGACGACAGAGACAGATTGACTGCACTACTACGGGAGTTCGTGGATGTGTTCGCATGGTCATACAAAGACATGCCGGGTTGGACAGAAAGGTAGCGGAGCACAGAATTCCGATCAGAGAAGATGCCAAGCCAGTAAAGCAGAAGCTCAGAAAGATCAAGCCAGAATGGTCTCTGCAAGTCAAAGAAGAGATTGAGAAGCTCCTCAGTGTGGTTTCATCAAGGTTATTGAGTATCCGACATGGTTAGCCAACATCGTGACAGTCAGAAAGGCAAACGGCAAGGTTCGAGTTTGTGTGGACTTCCGGGATTTGAATAGAGCTTCCCCAAAGGATGATTTTCCCCTCCCTAATATCGACATGCTAGTCGACTCCACTACTGCCTACGAGGTTCGCTCATTCGTGGATGGGTTCGCTGGGTACAATCAGATTCTCATGGCCGAGGAAGATCAACATAAGACAGCCTTCACAACACCGTGGGGTACCTTTTGCTACACAGTCATGCCATTTGGGTTAAGAAACGCTGGGGCTTCCTACCAAAGAGCCGTGAAAGACTTGTTCCACGATATGATTCACAAAGAAATCGAGGTCTATGTGGACGACATGATATTCACTCCAAGGGGACCGATGGTCAACATTTAATCGACCTCCGCAAATTCTTCGAAAGGCTTCGTCAACACAAGATGAGGCTCAACCCTGCAAAGTGCACGTTCGGGGTTATCTGAGGCAAAGTCCTTGGTTATATGGTCACTGAAAGGGGAATTGAAGTAGACCCCTCCAAAATCAAGGCAATCATTGACATGCCTCCTCAAAGACGCAGAAAGAGATCAAAGGTTCATGGGCAGACTGCAGTACATCAGTCGGTTTGTGCACCAACTCACTTCCATGTGCGAGCCAATCTTCAAGCTACTCAAGAAGAATGTGGCTCTAGAATGGACCGACGCGTGCCAAGAAGCCTCGATCAGGTGAAGCATTACTTGACGTGCCCTCCTGTTCTAGTTCCGCCGTACAAGGAGAAACCTCTTTTGCTCTATCTCACTGTCAATGATGAAACCCTAGGGGCTATGTTAGCACAAGAGCAATGAGAGTCCACAAAGGATAACGCCATTTATTTTGTCAGTCGCCGATTCCAAGGAGGCGAAAAGAACTACTCTGTCTTAGAGAAGTCATGTGCAGCATTGGTTTGGGTCACTCAAAAGCTCAAACACTATATGGAAGCTTTTCCGATCAAGCTAGTAGCAAAGGTGGACCCGCTCCGCTACATCTTCGAGAAGCCTTTCATGTCAAACAAGAATAGCCAAATGGTACTTCATGCTCACCGGCTATGATATCACTTACGTCACACTAAAATCCGTCAGGGGGGAAAGTGTTCAGTGACAGCTTGCCGAATTCCCGTGTGACGAAGTGAAGGGGAAGATGTACAGTTCCCCGACGAGCATTTAATTTGTACTGCAACTGAGGAAATTAAGTGGCAACTTTTTTCGATGGCGCCGCCAATAAACACGGTTTTGGTATAGGAGTATTGCTTGTCGATCCAAAAGACATCTACACTCCCATTGACATCCTGGAATTCGAAGCTACCAACAATATTGCCGAGTACGAAGCATGTGTAGCGGGGCTCGAAGCAGCTCTCGACAGAAACATCACAGAACTAGAAGTATTCGGCGACTCTTTGCTCCTTATCAATCAGCAATCGGGTAAATGGCGAACCCAAGACCCAACCTACAACAGTATGGTCAACACCTTGAAGAATTGGTTGAACAATTCCAAGAGATCACTTTCAACCTACCTGCCAAGGGATAAAAATCGCTTCGCGATGCACTGGCCACTATAGCTTCATTAGTCGAAATGCCCAAAGGGAAAATGGTGAAGCCTTTCAAATTGCCCGAAGCAACAGTCGGCATATTGCATGAGTATCGAGATCAACGAGGTGCAAACAAACTCTCCGTGGTATTCGGATATCATGAATTTCCTCAAAGATGGCCACTTATCCCGAGAATAGCAATAAGAAGTCTCAAGCAGCTCTGCAAAGGCTAGCCACTCGGTACGTACTGATTGGGGACAAGTGCCAATTCCACGCTAATCTGCACATGCTCCACCCTCGCAACTTTACAACATGGTCACACCTTGGCCTTTCTCTTGTTGGGGGATAGACATCATCGGTAAAGTTCATCCTGCCGGGAGCAATGGACAGTCATCGTCCTAGTGGCGGTCGACTACTTCACAAAGTGGGTCGAAGCACAAGCCTATCGGACCCTCAACGCCAAGAAAGTGGCTGGAATTTGTAAAGATAAATATCATGTGCCGATACGGCGTGCCTCATGAAATCATTTCCGACAACGGCTCTCACTTTGAGAAGGAAATGGATGCACTTTTGGTAGAATACAAGATCACCAAGCACAATTCATCTCCTTACCGTCCCCAAGCAAATGGCGCGGTTGAAGCAGCAAATAAAACCATCGAGACCATCGTCAAGAAAATGGCCTCACAGGAAGGGATTGGCCGAGAAGCTACCATTAGCATTGTGGGGCTACCGCACATCAATACGATCCGCAACAGGAGAAACTCCTTATGCATTAGTCTATGGTTTCTGAAGCCGTACTCCCTATCGAACTTGAAGTCCCATCTCTAGGGTCCTCCTCGAGAATCAAGTCAACGAGGTCAACTGGATGCAAAGTCGATACGAATAGCTAGCCTTACTCGACGAGAAAAGGTTAAGAGCACTCGAACGTACAAGGGCGTATCAGCAAAGGATGGCAAGAGCTTTCAACAAAAAGGTGAAGCCTCGAAACATCAATGTGGGAGATTTGGTCTTAAGACAAAATCCTCCTAACGCCATGAATCCCCTGGGGAAATGGAGACCCCGATGGATCGGTCCGTATGTGGTCAAAAGATACTAAGCGGCGGTGCAGTCCGGCTTGTGGATTAGATGGTGACAGCTGCCAAAGGAGGTCAACATCGACAAGCTCAAGAGGTTCTACGCTTAATAAACAAAGACCATATATATAAAAAAAAAAAAAAAAAAAAATCGCTCGCTAGGTTGAAAAACCCGCAAGGCGGCCTAGGCAAAAATTAGAGCACGTGCAAAAAAAGAAGCCGCTAGATTGAAAACCCCGAAAGGGCGGTCTAGGGCAAAAAACAGGTGCACACACAAAAAAAAAAATGGTCTTTGTTTGTTTTAACTACGGAGACCTGAGCCTCCCAACTGGAGGAAACGTAGGCAACCTTCGGGTGCGGTCTAAAACATATCAAAAATACCCATTTCACTTCAAATAAAAAAATGCAATCTTATTCATTCAATGAATTATTCAAACCATTACAACGGATTTATTGAGCAACAAAAGACATCAAAACATTAATCCTAAAACAAAGTGGTCTAATGAAATCTCTGGGGTACAAAGAAAAATCTAATCTTTCTTAGGTTGGGAACCCATTGCTTCTTATGTCTTTAGTCTTCTTGGATGGGGACAGAACATTCTTGGGACCGCCAAGACGGGAGAAAACGCTAGGACGGGACGGAGCTTCATCAACGGCTTTCCCTTTACCCTTATCAAGCGGAGCCTTAGCGGGGACAACCATGGGACGCTTCCACACATATGGAGGAATTCTCCCTTACCTTTCTTCTGGGAAAAGACAGGGTCTATAGTCCGCACATGAACCACCGTCTCACGGGGTCAACGACATCGTCATGGGCCTTCCCAAACGATAAAAACGCTCGGACGCTTCTCCACCATCGAGACGGACCCCACAGCTGGAACGGCGTTCACCATTGGAACGGACTTGTCACTCTCGGGGACGGAAACCTAACTTCAAAGGAGAAAGTCATTGGGGCCATTATGACAAGAATTTTGTGGTTTAGGAGGAGAAAGGTTTGCAAAAGAATGCTGTGTGACCATTCTGGTCGAAAATGGTTCAATTTATAGCTGTTGGAACATTCTGATCAGAAAAAGAAAGGGGCTGTAATTCAGCAGGCCAGAAGCGCGCCCTCTGACCAAGGCTGCACAACGCGCGCGCCTCCCACAAGCAAGCCCGACACGCGCGCCTTTTACAGCAGTTCAGACAGAAACAGCCCTTGTCAGTTCAGAACAGAACCCAAGCACTTCAACATACCCAACCTGCAGCAAAATCAAATCCCAGCAACAAAAAGGAGTTCAAGCATCGACAACAAGCATCCTTTGGGCACACATTTGTTGTAAAGAGTCGACATCTAAGATCGAGTCGCAATAGAACATAAAATGAGTAGTAGATAACTAGGATTGTAAAATACATGTTAAATGTTATTACAGGCAAAAGTAAAGTGTTTCAATCCCTCATCCTCTCAG